>LBNU01013086.1:2851-31927 GCA_014162995.1 Artemisia annua | reverse complement strand
TAATGATGATTTTTGTTCACCCTTGATTGACGGTTTTAGGGCTCCGTTAGGATTTCATTAGATACCTCTGGACCATTGGTCTGTCAAGTTCCATGATCCTAACGGTCGGAAGATCTTGGATTCATTGAATGGCAAGGACATATTGCATTGACACGTATTTTGTTTCAAATCCGGGGATTACAGTTCCAACTTTCGTTGTCATAATAAGAGGCAAGCTTGTCTATAGTTCCCTATGATTCCTCGCCACTTTTATCACCGGTAGCTTACCACGCCGCTTGATCAAATGGTTCGCTACATTGTGGACGCTGGTTGATGTGTCATCCAGAACTGATTTGGATGGAGACCAAAGTTCTAATGCATGATGAGCGGACCTTGTGAAGGCTAAATCTTTGAATCGGCTCCTTGCCTCATAGAGATGTTTCGCCTTGATGTTGGTTGAACATCGAGATGTCACTCTAAATTGCAAGTTCTCCCCTGCTGGCAAAATGGGCAAGGAAGAGAGTGTTAAGTCGTTCCAAGTGGTGATGGAATGCGGGTAAGCGCGTCAATAGCCATGTGACGTAGCTTGGTTCACGTTGAGCAGAATTGGAATAGCTGTAGCTCGGGTGTTTCGGTCGTGTCAACACTAAGGTCCTATGGATCATACGATTATTGAGGAACATCCTTAAGGGTGTTGATATTGAGGTCTTACTGAACGAAGCCTGGAATGCGTCCTTTGACAACCGATGGTGTCGATCCTCAGGTGTCACATTGGCTCCTTGTGCGCATCAATGGATGTTTCCGTAGCCTTGGTGGCTAGGTCGAGACATTACTCTTTCCTAGGTTGCGGGCTCTAGGAGCGTGGGTTGGTTGAATTAGAGTTGTTGGACAAGGATGTTACCCCTATCCATGATGTTTCGAGTAACCGTTACGACAGAAACACGAAGAAAAGAGATAGACTCAAAGAGAATCCTAAGAAATAATAAAATAAAATCTCATCTAGCAAAGGAGTCTATGAGTAACTAATTAAGAATAAAATTAACCTAACAATAACTATTCCCCGGCGCGGCCGCCAAAAACGTTGTGCGCGTGGATTGCAACACGCACTACGCTTACCTCCGAGGATTCGAGAAGCTTGCATCCCGACCGCGCAGGTGTACCGTGACCGATGTAAGGTATATGTGATAGTCGGCAAGTAACCGGGGGATTGATCGTTCTTCACAGGGGATCAGTGTTCGGTAGCTAAAACACTACTAATCTTAACAGGTCTAAAGGTGGTAAGAGAAGAATTCTTTTGTATTCATTTAATGTCTTTATGAAAGCAGTAATAATCTCTTGGTTTTCGGAGATCAAGGGCGCATTAGTTGCTAGTCAACTAACCAAGTTTAATCTACTTCTTAAAGCTTCTTAATTTTGTATTGTTGGTTTGAAGATCAGTGGTGGCATAATTAGTGTTATTAGATTTCATATACTCCCTAACTATCTTTTATCCAGCTGAACTAGTATGCGATGAGTTTGCTTGGATGACGTCGTACTTCCTAACAAGTCGTAGGAGTGCGTGATCAACTTCCTAAATCTATAAGTTCTTACCTCACTCTATGACGATATCGTCAAGCATCCTATTCATAGAGCTCACTCGATAGCAACCTATGTCATGAAATAGCTACGCTTAAAAACCAATAACGCACAATATGATTGCACCGTTTCTAAAGACAGTCAAGCATTCGTTACTATATACGGTAGATACCATTTTCCTTAGTTAACGTAGATTGAAACATTTCATGCCAAATACAATCACAACATACACATCACAGTGATCAATCACTATATCCACGCAGTTTCATTAGATCCTAAGCAAACAAAGGTAATTTAGCCTAGCATGTTACGAAAGAGACAAGTACTAAGATAAATCACACAAACATAGGACATATTGTATTGATAAAGAGACCTTATCTTTCATTAAACATCAAGTTGGAAGGATTTCGGATACCCCCCAAGGTCTGTAAAATCGTACTAAGGTTTTTGGTCCAAGTTTCTCCATCTAACATTCCTACTTAAATAAAACGAAAAGTCACTTATATATAGATTGTTGCCGGAGCTGAACGGCTCCAACCCAATAATGACGTCGTCAGCTCGGTGAATATAGGTTTTCAGACTGCTTTACTTACGTGGTTGATACTTCGCTGTTCCAGATCGACGCCTTGGTTACGCGCTCACCCAATTTGCACTACGACCTCTCTGGCCTGTCACGAGTATTATTTTCATTCTGGACTCTCACTTTGTTCCTGACGGCGTCACCCCTTGTTAGACTCTGACGGCGTCACAGTTCTGTGATTTATTAGGTCTTTTGAGTTTTTGTTGTTTTCCCGTCACTTTATTCACGTCGAAACGCCGAGAAATGTCTTCTTTTGTCGATTTTCCCTTCCAAGTACCTAAAATAGAAAAGAAACGACTTTGGGTGAATCAAACCAAAAACATACGAATTAAGGGACTCAACCCGACCCTAAAACACGTAACTTTTTCTGCGTCTCAATCACCTTGCACCTGACGTCCACCGGCCCTGCAGTATCCAACTCCGAGAGTTTTTCCAACGCTAGTCCACAACTCCCCATTTATCCGGTGCGGAGAAAACCTTACACGTCGCTGTACAATTTTACGACACTAAGCATAAGATGTCCATGTTCTTTACCCAACAGGTACAACCACCTCCCGTCTATCACTTATGTATTGTAAGGCCTAAATACTAACGATCACATATAACACACAATCCAAATGAAGTGTAAACTATACAAAGTCTGACACGATGCTAAGCTAACAATCTTGCAAACGATTGAGTTGAATACTTGTAACTTTATCATGTACTTGTTGAAACTTGTGAACTTCTTTGCTACAAAAGAGTATTCACAACAATGAGATGTTAAGGGTTAGATGAAAGATATGAATGTATGTGCAAAATATGATGAGAAGTGATAAAAGAAAAAAGCTAGCAAATGGCTTGGTATTTATAGCAAAACAACCATCAAGCCTGGCGGATATGGCGGAACCCTCAGAAGGGTTCCACCCGTGTACCACGAGGGTTCCGCCAGGTCTGACAGTTATGTTTTGCCATAACTTGTCAAACCATCCAAAGTCACATCACATAAATACTTGGTCAAACACAAAACTTGTGTAAGAACCCTATGGAGAGTCAAACACACAAACCTTGTGTAAGAACTTTGTTTAGTCAACCACACAATCTTTCCATAAATATAAGGTGACAAAACTTACCATAAATGGGATGTGACATTTCTAATTTAAGAAATATGAAAATGTTGTGTTTTATATGAAATGTAAATGTAGCAAAAATCTAGTTATGCAAGACTTTAAACTAAAATCATGTTTTTCTAAAAACTAAAGTTTACACTTTGTTATTAACAAAACTTAGCAAAGATCGTAAAATATAAATAACGTTTTTAAGCGATATTTGTATTAACAAGCACTTTTTCAAAGAAATTAACCATTAAGAAGTGAAGACTTCATCCTCCTTTCCAGCACATAACAAGCACAACCTTGGGATGTAACATAAAACATGTGCTCCAGTCCACTAAATGTTCAGCTTTCCACATTGAACTCAGCTCCCAAGTTTCCTCAGGAGGGAGTTGGGTGTCTTAGCATTCAGTGACTAAGTTGGACTTCAAACCCATCCCTTTAGCAGACTTTAAAACCAAGTCTCTAGCCAAACCCTTCGTCAAATGATCAGCTAAGTTTTGTTGAGATCTAACAAACTCTATAGGTACCACCCCATTCATGATGAGCTCACGAATCATGCTATGCCTGACACCTAAGTGTCTAGACTTCCCATTGTGCATCTGGCTATAAGCCTTTACCAATGTAGTAGCACTATCACAACGGATAGAAATAGGTGCTATAGGTTTAGGCCACAATGGAATCTCAAGAAGCAGGTTTCTCAACCATTCAGCTTCTTTACCAGCAGCAGCTAAAGCCACAAATTCAGATTCCATGGTTGAACTGGTAATGCAAGTTTGTTTCTTGGATGCCCAAGAAATTGCACCTCCACCAAGTAGGAATACCCAGCCACTGGTAGATGAATTATCTTCAGTGTTACTGATCCAACTTGCATCAGTGTATCCTTCCAACACTGAAGGATAACCAGTATATGAAAGACTATAATCCATAGTTCTTTTCAAATACTTAAAGACCCTCTGAATTGCTTGCCAGTGATGAGCACTAGGATTACTAGTATACCTGCTCAGTTTACCCACTGCAAAAGCAATATCAGGTCTAGCACAAGTCATGGCATACATCAAGCAGCCAATTACTCTAGAATACTCAAGTTGAGATACAGCTTTGCCAGTATTAGGCATCAACTTCTCACTTGTATCTATAGTAGTACTTACTGGAGTACAATCAAAGTAATTAAATTTCTTCAACACCTTCTCAATGTAATGAGACTGAGAGATAGAAATTTTGTTACTTTCATGTTTAATCCTAATACCAAGGATAACATCTGCCTCCCCCATATCCTTCATGGAGAACTTTGATGACAAAAATTATTTTGTAAGATCAACTTGATTTTGGTCAGTGCCAAAGATCAACATGTCATCAACATATAGACAAATGTGACTCCTTTACCAGATTCATCAAATTTGCTATATACACATTTGTCAGCCTGATTAAGTAAATAACCACTAGACAAAACCACTTCATTAAATTTTTGATGCCATTGCTTAGGTGCCTGTTTTAGTCCATAAAGAGACTTAATTAGTTTACACACCTTGTTTTCATTGCCAGGCATGATGAAGCCCTGAGGTTGTTTCATGTAAACTTCCTCATCTAAATCACCATTCAAGAAAGCTGTCTTCACATCCATCTGATGAATAATCAGATTGTGAATTGATGCCAAAGCAATTAGCAATCTTATGGTACTGATACGAGCCACAGGGGCATAAGTATCAAAATAGTCTATTCCTGACTTTTGTTTAAAGCCCTGAATAACTAGTCTTGCCTTGAACTTTTCAACAGTTCCATCTACCTTCATTTTCTTTTTGAAAATCCATTTGCAACCTAGAGGTGTGCAACCAGGTGGTAGATCAGTCAACACATAAGTGTTATTGCCCATGATGGAATCCATCTCATCATTAATTGCTTCTTTCCAGAAAGCAACATCCTGGGACTTCATTGCTTCTTCAAATGTTTTGGGATCATCCTCAACAATGAAGCAATAGGAGTATTGGTGAGAGACCTCACTCCTTGTACCTTCAATTACGTATAATTGAAACTCAGGTCCAAATGACTTTGGAGTCCTGACCCTTTTGCTTCTTCTGAGCTCACGTTCAGGTTGTTGTTCTACAACCTCATCAGAAACCTCATTAGGGATCTCTGAAACACCAGTATCATTGGTTCCATCTGGAATCCTCTGACTTGGTCTAGGGACTGATGAAAATCTATTCTCATCAAAGAGTGCATCCCTTGATTCAATTATAGAGTTAATTGAAACAGATTCATTAGGTTCAATAACATAGAACCTATATGCCTTGGAATGCTCAGCATATCCAAGAAAGATGCATTCAATGCCTCTTTCACCCAAAGTTTTTAACTTAGGATCAGGGAATCTTACAACTGCCCTACAACCCCAAACCCTGAGAAAATTCAGGTTGGGTTTTCTTTTAGTCCAGAGTTCATAAGGGGTAACCTTGTTCCTTTTGTTGGGAACTCTATTTAGTAAATAGCAAGCTGTTAACATAGCTTCACCCCAGAACCCTTGACTCAGCCCTGAATAGGACAACATGGAATTAACCATCTCCTTCAGCACCCTGTTTTTCCTTTCAGAAATACCATTTTGCTGAGGAGTATAGGGAGCAGTCGTTTCATGGATTATACCAACAGACTGAAAATACAGAGTATCCATGTACTCACCTCCCCTATCAGTCCTAAATCTTTTGATTAGAGACCCTTGTTGCAATTCAACTTCAGTTTTAAATACTTTAAATTTATCTAATGCTTCATCCTTAGTATGTAACAAATAAACATAACAAAACCTAGAAGCATCATCAATAAAAGTCACAAAGTATTTCTTATTCCCCAAAGAGGGAGTAGCATGCAAATCACATAGATCACTATGAATCAGTTCCAACACTTTAGTTTCATGTTTTACAATTTGAAAAGGTTTCTTAGTTATTTTGTTCATCATACAAGTTTTACACTTTTCAGTATCCATATCAAAGGCTGGAATTAACCCATCCTTAGACATATCTTGCATTCTTTTAAAGTGTACATGGCCAAGTCTAGCATGCCAAAGGTTTGAATCATTAATTTTAGAGGTTGATATAAAAGCAGAATTAACATTATCATGAACAATATTAAGTCTGAACATTTGATTATACAAATAGCCAAAACCAATAAACACACCATGTTTAGATAAAACATACTTATCAGATTCAATTACTTGTTTATAACCACAATTATTCAAAACACTACTAGAAACCAAATTCTTTCTAATATCAGGAACATGTAAAACATTAAATAAAAAAACAATCTTTCCAGAACTAAACTTCAAATCAACACATCCTTTTCCATGCACCAGGGCAGTTGACTCGTTTCCCATATGAAGAATAGAACCATCATTCATTGACTCATAAGTCTTGAACCAGCTTCTATCTTTACACACATGAATTGTAGCTCCAGAGTCAACCCACCAAGCAACATCATCATCCTGCACAAAGTAAATTTCAGATATATATATGTAACATAAGAAATCTCAAAAGACTTATTAAATATATTCTGACCTTTCAGAGAATTGGTTTTACCATTCTCAGATCCACTTGTGCCTGATCCATTGGATTTGTTTCCAACTTTACCACCCTTGCAATCTTTCCTGAAGTGTCCAGGTTTCCCACACTTCCAACAAGTAACTTTAGATTTCTTGTTAAGATCATCTTTGGTGTTATCATGATGTTTACGCTTGCCCTTGTTGTCATTGTTCCTGGAGGAGTTGTTATGCTCCACCACATTGACAACTGATGGACCAGTAGCATTGCTACTCTTTGGCTTGTCAATTTCTTGTGCTTTGAGTGATTCCTCAATGCGCAAGTGACTGCCCAACTCAACAAGAGTTAACTCCTCCTTCTTATGCTTAAGCATATGCTTGAAATATTTCCAAGAAGGAAGTAATTTATCGATGATACAAGAAACTGAAATAGCCTCATCCATGTTCATCTTGTGTTGTGTGAATCGACCAAGTATACTAAGAAGTTCATTGTATTGTTCCATGACAGGTCTAGAATCAACCATTTTGTAATTGTTAAAATTACTTACAAGGAACTTCTTACTTGATGCATCCTCAGCCATATACTTGGCTTCCAAGGAATCCCATAGTTCTTGAGAAGATTCAACATTCTGATAAATATCAAAGAGAGAATCAGACATACCATTGAGGATTAAACCTCTGCAGACATAATCATCATTCTCCCACTTGCTTCTGACCCTAAAATTTTCCACAGTAGCATCATCTCCATGATCTTCAGGAATAGCAGTGGTTAGAACATAAACTACATTCATGCTTGACAACAAGAAGTGCATCTTCTTCTGCCATATTCTGAAATCAACACCTTCAAACTTTTTCAACTTGGAAAAGTTAGTTGCCATATGCCTCATAACAGCCATTGATTATCACTAAATAGTTTCTATTGATTGTTGGTTTATATGTGTTGGAGTGTTCCCAGATTAGGGTAAAGATAATCAATGAGTACCGGATATTCACTTGAAATCGTGGTATCACTTTCCAATAGAAACTATTCGAACCTATGCCTGGGTTACACGAATATCTCTATGGGATAAGACCAAGTGATGTTCTTGTTTTAGGCACAAATCAAGAAAAGAAGAGTATTCAAGTGTTTAGGGTTTTTTATTGATCGTATTCATGCAGAATGTTGTGACCTCTATTTATAATAGAGAATACTCAAACCCTAGCCCATAGAATTATGTATAATTAACGGCCCATTAATTATAACATAATACATTCCATAATAGTAGGGATCAGTGGTTAAAACGTAGCAGTACTTTCCATAATAATGAAGCAGTGCTTTGATCAATCAGTACTTTGATCAAGCAGTACTTTGATCAAGCAGTGCTTTCTCATAACCAGTATCGAGTCAAGGAATTCAGTGACCAAATAGGCGTACACTCCGTACCTCCAAACCCATTACCAGGTGTGAATTAATCCTTCAAGTGCACTAAATTTTCCAACAATATATATGCAAATGCCCCGAAAATTTTCAATGAGTTGTCCTTCTTTTTTCTTTCACTCGACGTAGATAAGTCCGGTTGATACGAACAACCACCGGTGATATATTTTTTGATAAGTAATACAGTATAAATGTCATATTATATAAGTTAAGTGGCGTGTATGCATAGTTTCTGTTAGTTCAACGACCAAACTTAGGCTATATTTGGCGCAGAGCTTTTTGGAGCTTTTTGAGGTGATGAGCCGTGAACAATGAGCTTTTTGATTTTTAGTGTTCGTTTGGCAAAAGAGCGGTGAGCTTTGCTATTTTTTAGAAAAGCTCATTTTTCCAATGCTTCTTTAAGAAGCTGTAAGCGGTGAGCAGTGAGCTGTGGCCACAGCTCACAGCTCACTGCTACTGCTAACAGCTATTTTTGCCAAACATAGCCTTAGCGTTTCGTAAGTTAAACGAGCTTTTGTGAATAAAAAAGTAGTTCAATAAGATAAGTGAATAAAATTATAGAGTTTATTAACCTCCTTGTGTATTAACTTTATTTTAATAGTTAAATTTAGGTGAACTTATGTCATTTTAGAATTTTTCAAAATAAGTTATACTGAAATTTGTAGAACAAAACATACACATTGTTTGGTGGTTCATAACATTGTTTCAATATATTGTTGGTTTCAAGAGCAAATGGTATATTGTAGTTGTGGGGGCAATTGTGGTCGATGTAGTTCCCGGGTCAACACACTGACTTAAGTGGCATCCACTGTCCACGCTTGTGGGAGAGCTTTGACATCCTCATGTCGGGCCTTTTCTATTCTTTAAAGGTATGTATGCATTAGTAAAAGGTAAATGGAAATTAAAATTTGTAATAGATATTATAGAATATATATTTTGTTATAACACCACTTACATAAATTCACAAAAAAATTTAGCTTATAAGGACCTCTAGCATAAGCTTAACCAAACATGTTTGTAGACTTGTAATGACAATTTATACTACATATGAAAAGTGAAACACATTGTTTAAAATTCAACAAAGCAAAATGACTAAATTACCTATAATTAACATTCAAATAATTCTAGCCAAACTACCTTTAATTATCATTTAATGTTTCCAGATAACTTGTCATATTTATCTATAACTACATAGCAATAGAGTCAAAATCATATATGTGTAGATCGATCCATATGTTACATTTAAACAAAACCCTGGTGGGTGATATAACTAAAACGATATGATGACTGGATAAACCTATTGAGAAGTATGCATGACTGATATAAACCTATTGGAGTACAAGCTAGCTAGAATAATATTAACATGATTCGTACAAAGAATAACCACTACCAAATGGCCTACTGGTAAGATCCTGGCTTTCAAAAAGAGGTCAAGGGTTCAAAACCTTCCTAGCCACGGGTGGCCAAGGAAGGGCGGGAAACAGTCCAGGATTAACCCGGTGAGCTGAGGCCGCGTACATCTGAGTCAAAAGGCTCGCCCTCTCCCGGTAACCTCAACAGGGAAATCCACATTCGTTTACAGTTTATCCATTTTTGATTCGTACAAAGAATATGATGGGAACGACCCATCCAAGTGATCAACCATTTCCGAGCTAAAAACGTCATCAGGGAAAGCATCCAAGCCATTGAAAACCCCTAGTTGTGTAGACTCGAATGGTTCCATATTCAGACACGCATCTAACGAACCACCTTGTGTACTAGTGCTCGTGGTGGTGCTTCGATCCCCTTGTTCATCAAAGTAACCAGCATCATACCGACTAATATCAGAGTCGCGACCAGTTAATTCCTGAACAAGAGATCTAAAGCATGATGCACTTGTCCTCACCTTCATAGGAGAAGATATATAGACAACTTTCAGCTGCTTCTTGTTGGTCTTTCGGGCAATATTCTTCTTGTGTTTAATAGCAGATGTATTCATGTTGGTTTTATATATGGTTGCACGATGTTTGTTATGACATAAGAGTCAGGCTTAAATAATGAGATAGTTAGAGAAAAATGATTGGTTTTGGTTGAAAAGAATTATGGTTTGAAGAAGTGGAAGGTTCGAATGACGAAATTTAGTTACTTGGATGACCCGTAAGTCATGAAAGCGATTTGGTATACACGTGCGCAGACATTAATGACTTACCAAATTTCAATCGTTGTAGTATCCATGGGCTGCATGAAAATGAAAGTAAGAATACTACTAGTATAATGTATTATTGTTCACGTATCCTAGGAAACATAAAAACCAAGGAATCAAAATAAAAGCTTTGTTGCTGATGTTACTGTTGTGCACTACTTGATGATTATTATATATATTATTTGTATTTTTGGTTGAAAATCTGAACCAATCACACGTTGAGTTGTGGATACAGATATAGCTCCGATAAGCTTAGACGCTAAACTGATAAAACGTAAGAGAAGTAGGACTCTGCAGAAGCTTTTTGGGATCCTACTCTTAAGCAAGGTTGTAAAAATCGGTCGACGGTACTTCGGTAATCGACCACCTTTAAGTGATAAATCGGTTTTAGCGGCGATATATCGGTTTCTCGACGGGACCATAAATTATAAAGGAATTTATTTTTAAAAACATAAATATTAGGAAATAACCACAAAAAACTAAAAAGTTTAACATGCTTGAAAAATAAAAACAATAAGTCCATAATTATTTATCAATTTAAATTTAAATAGATAATAAAATAAATAGTTTTGGTTGCCTTTTGACTGATTTTGATCAATTGTCACTGTCAAGCCCCGATTTTGACCATAACCGATAACTTTGACTGATATGTGAATTTCGGTGGCGGTAGACTGCCGCCAATAGCCATAGTGTCGATATATCGGCCGCCATGACCGAAAAAAAAAAAAAAAAAAAAAAAAAAAAAAAAAAAAAAAAAAAAAAAAAAAAAAAAAAAAAAAAAAAAAAAAAAAAAAAAAAAAAATCTGTAAAATACACCGTTAGTCTCCAAAGTTTTTGGAGATTTCACATATAGTCTAAATTGGACAAAATTATACCAATCCTCCCCAACGTTGCCAATATGCCGCTGATCTAATTTCGTAACGACATTAAACTTCTATCGTTATGTCCAGTCACGAGGGTAGTTTAGTCATTTTGCTTTTTGTCCTTTTCATCTTTATCTTCTACTGTACTATATTAATATCCGTTCTTAAATTTTGACTCTAACGTCAATTTTTTTTCCAAGGAACAAAAACTACAACTCTCAATTACAATATCACATATCACAACAACAACAACAATGCAAGAACAACAAAATCGATTCATGGATTCAAGAAACACAAATGAACAATAAGAACAGATCACAACAACAATAGATTCCTTATCTCATATTCATATCAATCTTAACAAAAAAATATAATAAAATAAATAATAATAATAATAATAATAATAATAATAATAATAATAATAATAATAATAATAATAAATAAATAAATAAATAAGTAAATAATCAAAGCTTATGAACAACAGGGTCTTAGGTTTTGCAACAAGATAAATCACCAATTCACCATCGTCAAAGAACCTTCAAACCTTCAACCAACTTCAAACTTTTAAACAAAGATACCTACCCGTGATCAGCAAAAATCAAAACCACTTCCACACAAACAAATGTAAGGTTTACATGCGGATGACGAAGATGATGCATATGACAAGAATTTGGATTTTATTTTTGTTATTTTTTCCGTTTGGAATTCATCATATGTGTTGTCAATTTTTTCTCTAATGATTTGATGAAGAATAAAATGTTCTTATTTTTGTTTTTATGGGTTAAGTAATGATAAAAAAGAAAAGGATTATTTTTAAAAATATCAAAAAGAATAATAATATTCAAGAACACGCAGAAGGGTCAGGTTGAAGATGGAAAAGGACAAAAAGCAAAATTACTAAACTACCCTCATGTGCCTAGCACGTGACTGGAGATAACGAGAGAAATTTAGCGTCGTTACAAATTGGACCAGCGGCGAGCAATATTGGCAAAGTTGGAGAGAATTGGTGTAACGATTTGGACTATACGTGAAATCTGCAAAAACCATGGGGACTAATAGTGTATTTTACTCTAAAAAAATAAAAAGAAGAAGATTGATGAAGCATAATCAGGAAAGGTTCTGAGATCTAGGCTCCGAGATATATCCGAGTCAAGGCTCTGACAGGCGGTCAGAGGCTCCTTCTCTACTTGGCAGAAACTGAAATACAAGCTTGTCCTATACGTAGTTAGTTCGACTTTTAAGATGTAATCTTGGGGAGCAAGTTAGGATTAGGGTCTTCACACTTATATATATACCACTCTCATTGTAATTGTAAACTTAGTTTCTTGTGTGTACTCAATAATATAATCTCTCTGGTTTGATCTCATGACTGTTACCACTACATTAGTCCCTAAACTTATAAAGCATTATATAATAACACAAGTTACCCCCTAAACCCATTAAGTTTGTATTTTAACTCCTATCACATTTACCCGTTATGTTTATAAAAATACCAAATTACCCTTTAAACAAATAAAGTTTTATAATGTAACACCCCTTTAAGTTTAGTGATACAACAAATGAATCAATAAACATATTAAATTATATATTTTACTATTTTACATCATTTTTCCTACTACTTACATTTATATTCGAAAAAAAAAAAAAAAAAAAAAAAAAAAAAAAAAAAAAAAAAANGATACCTTGAAAACGAGGAGTTTTTTAATCTTAAATTAAGCCGGACCGAGTTGTTCTCGATCAGTTGCACTAAAAAAATGGGAGCATGTTAGGAAATGTGTTTTTTGTTTGCTTCCCGCAACTTAATTTTCTAGCTCTGTCACCATGAACTACAAAGTTGTCTATGAAATGATTCATATATAAAAATGACACCAGATAATAATATAAACAACCTCAACGTATGTATAAATCAATCTTTATAATAGATAAGGGTTATTAGTTACTACATAATTGTTTTGGCCTTATTTTGGTGATATCAGTTCGACGTATGCATGGACATTGCCCACGTGTATAGTAACTATCATGCAATATTTGAATGTAACATCGAATTCTGAAAATGGTTTTAATTATCGACCTGATCAGGAAAATTGTAAGCAGGGACGGAGCCAGTGGGGGGGCTGGCGGGTGCTCGGCCACCCCCAACCGGCCAAACTAGCCCATCTCTTAGGTTTTGTTTACGATTGATAACAGAGTATTTTTTTTTATAAATTATAAGGTAATAAGCTTATCTTTCATGGCATAGAAAAACAGAGTATTTTTCTTTGATAGGGAAGGCAACAAGATGCCACTATTTGTATATTTGTGGGCCTAGCTTTTCACTTTGTGACTATTTAAGTATTTAACCATGAAGTTTCAGTATAGCCCTTTCAATATTTAATACTTGACCAAATGAACCCCAATCTTAAATATATTGACTAAAATATTTGGTTGAAGATAAAACAATACATTATGTAACTAAAAAGAAAAAACTCAAAAATACTATACACGGAGTACAATTTTTTGAAGTCCCAATCACATTTTACCAATTTTTTTTGTTAAAAAAAAGCACTAAATAAAATTCAATCTATATCAAATGAAACTTAGCCTTACTATGAATACTCAAAGTTATGATGATCTATTAATTGTGTGTTAATTACTACTCGTATTTTATACTTCGTAATATATAATTGCGGCCCCCCTTAACTCAAATTCCTGGCTCCGTCTCTGGTTAGGGGCATTTACATGCATCCTCATATGCACATCATTATTTTACATATTTTCTCAAACCTTATTTTAATAGCTTGTACATTATGCATTAAAAACTTGTCTTTGAGAAAATATATAAATATTGATGGGTATATGAGGATGTATGTAAATTCCCTTTTATTTTTATACCTACAAAACGAATGTGTTCGTACGCACCGCAACTAGCAACGTGCGGGCCGAAAAATCTCGCGTAAACTATACTACTATAGTTTTGACTGCTTGGGCCTGACAAACAATATAAAAGTATTTGAGTGGCCGTGCTTAGTTGGGTTTAACAATGGCTTTTGATGGGCTTGTGGGCCTCACAGATTGACAAATTCAAGAAACCTCTGTCAAATCTTTGCGGAACCTTGGCTAATTGACGACTTGACGTTGATCTTAACATCCTATATACATCGAAAACGAAGTTTAGTTTCTTATCAATCATATGATCATACACATAATATTTTATTATTTATACGTCTCTCTCATGGTGGCTGCTAATTTCATTAACGGAACTTGGACAAGATCAACTAAAGTCAAAAGATCAGTAACAGTAAAAATTGAAAAAATATAAAGAAAAGTTAGATATTTAGCACCATAGCAAAAAGGAATATAAGAAAATGCACCATAACAGTAACAAAAAATCTAGAATTCATAAGGCTATGCACAACGGTGGTCGTCAAGGTCGATCGACCGATCGGTCGTCCATGGTCGGGCCATTGTGGAGCTTCGGTCGTGATCGGTCGCCGAGGGAAAACTTGCAACACTCGGTCCCAAAAAAAAAACAAAAAATCGCCTTTTAACACAAAAATTTGAACGTTAAATTTAAAAATAATATTTAAAAAAAAAGAAAATTACTAGTTTTACAATATTATAAATACCAACCTCAAACACGCTTCTAAACACCCAATTTCAAACACAATTCAAATAACTTCTCATCAATATTTATCAAGTCAAGCAAAAGAACTCCCAAATCAAAAACCCCACGATCCCGACTTCCACAAAATGTCCCGAATTTGAATTTCTTGTTGGATCCGAATTTTCGATTAACTGGTGTAACACAACCACCCAATCAACATATTCGCTTTCGTTCACCCCAGTTTGAATATCAAACACAACTACCACAACCACCACAAAATCAAAATGTGTTTTACCATAATCGTCCATTCTCCCCATCGTATCGTCCTAATACCGATTTTCACCAATCACCAAGTGGGTCGTCGTATCATCCTACCATGGATTTCTTGACGTCTTCCCAACCGAATCAAGCGTTTTCCCCGCTTGAGGGTGTTAATCTTGATATGGATATGGAGCAGTTAATGCAAGACTATCACCCTCAACATTACCCGAGTCAAAACTATCCGACTCAACATTATGCGAGTCAACATTACGCGAGTCCAGATGATTCGATGGGGCAAGGTTCGGGTCACGGTTCACACCACGGTTCGTTTCAAAGTTTCATTCCGGTTGAAGACGATGACGATGTCGAAGAGATGTCACCCGTCAAACCAAAGAAGCCTTCGAGACGTACTGCAAAGGCTAAGGGAAAGAATGTCGCAATCCAAAGGCCAAAGCCCAAACCATGGACAAAGGCAGAAGAGGTCGCGATGTGTAAAGGTTGGACTCATGTGTCAGAAAAATTCAAGAGAGGAAATGCTATCAACAGGGCGGGGTTTTAGGATGAGGTGATATAATACTTTAAAAATGAAACTATTTCAGACAGAACGTACGACTCGATCGTGACCAAAAGGAAGAATAGGGTTCGTTGTATGGTCGTTGCATTTTGTGCAATTATGGAGAATATCAAGAAGAATCACGAAAGTGGTGTGAATGACCTCGATTCATACCAAAAAGCTTGCAAAGAATACCAATTGATTCACAATCATGAGTTTACATTGGAGTAGTGTTGGAAATTTTTGAAGGAAAATGTTGCTTGGAAGGATATTGAGATGCCTTCTTTCTACACTAACAGAAGGGGTTGGAAGAAATCCAAGGCTACGGAAACCACCTCGGGGTCAACAAAAGATGGTTTGAATTTGCACAACGTGAATGATTCTGAGGAGGAAGAGACTCGAGAATCACGACCAATTGGTCGTGACCAATCTAAGAAGAAATTACCCGCCTCCTCTCGTGAGGCACCTCCATCATTTGTTAGTTCGTTAGCTGAGAAGTACTTCAACTTCAAGTCGAAAAAATCGGGAAAAAAGAAGGAGATCACAGAGGACTACATAAAGTTGAGGAAACAATAGATGGAGATGGAAGAGGCAAGAAGTCAGCGACAAGAGGAGTTGGAAATGTAGAAAATTGAGCTCCAACGTCGGCAAATTGAATTGAGAGAAAAAACGAAAAGGGACCACGACATCATTTTCTACAATTCAGCAATCGACCTAAATTTGCCCCCACGACAACAACGTGAACTTATGGATATGAAGGCATCAATCAAGCAAATGTATAACTTAGATTATTAGTTTACGTTTTTAGCTGTCTTTGTAATGTTTTTATTATTATTCCAAGTATTTTAATGTTTAAGTTTTATTATTAATGAAGTTTAACTTTGTTGTTTACAAATTTTAACTTAAAAAATAATAATAAATAATTAAGAAGGTTGGTGCTGTGGATACTAGGTCGTCTGAAGGTCGCTGGAGAGAAAAAAAACTGATGTAGCAGACAAAATGAAGGTCACCGTTGGTCATCATTGTGCATAACCTAAGATAAAGTCATGGTGAGTGTTTGATTAATAGAACTTGCTTAAAAAAGTGTTGATTATTGACACGTATGCGTAGTAATTAAAAACTATGAATCCTTCAACCCCAGCAATAATCTAATACACTCTACAAGATAATCAAATGTGTCTTTTCTTAAATATAAAATAAATAAATAAATAAATAAAATCACTCGCGCAATTCTAATAGTTTATTCTTAGCTTGTGACTCCACATTAGGATCTCACACAAGGGCGGAGCTACATTGGGACAAAAGTTGAGGAAACAAGAGATGGAGATGGAAGAGGCAAGAAGTGGCGACAAGAGGAGATGGAAATGCAAAAAATTGAGCTCCAACGTCGGCAAATTGAAGTGAGGGAAAAAACGAAACGGGACCAAGACATAATTTTCTACAATTCAGCAATCGACCTAAATTTGCCCCCACGACAACAACGTGAACTTATGGATATGAAGGCATCAATCAAGCAAATGTATAACTTAGATTATTAGTTTACGTTTTTAGCTGTCTTTGTAATGTTTTTATTATTATTCCAAGTATTTTAATGTAAGTTTTATTATCAATTAAGTTTAACTTTGTTGTTTAAAAAATTTTAACTTAAAAAAATAATAAAAAAAATAATAAATAATTAAGAAGGTCGGTGCTGTGGATACTAGGTTGTCTGAAGGTCGTCGGAGAGAGAAAGCTGATGTAACAGACAAAATAAAGATCGTCGTTGGTCATCATTGTGCATAACCTAAGATAAAGTCATGGTGAGTGTTTGATTAATAGAACTTGCTTAAAAAAAGTGTTGATTATTGACATGCATGCGTAGTAATTTAAAAGAGTAGTGCTACGTCCACAAAAAATTTACAAAAAAAAATCCACAAAAGAAATGTGTCATGTGTTGATTAGTGTTTTTGAATATGTTTTCCCTTTCTTTTCTTTGCTCCACCAATCAACACGTGACACAACTCTTTTGTGGATTTATTTCTATAAACCTTTTGTGGATGTAGCACTACTCAATTTAAAATTATGAATCCTTCAACCCCAGCAATAATATACACTCTACAAGTTAATCAAATGTGTCTTTTCTTAAATATAAAATAACTAAATACTCGTAAATAAATAAATAAATAAAATAAAATCACCCGCGTAATTCTAATAGTTTATTCTTAGCTTGTGATAGGGGTGGCAATCGAGTCGTGTTCGGGTTGACATATTCGGGTTCGCGGGTTGGCGTGTTATGTTAACCTCTACCCAAACACGACCCATTTATTAATCGTGTCAAAAACTCAACCCTAACCCAGACCTGCATAACATGTGTAACCCATTTGTTACCCGTTTAACCTGTTTAAGTAAATAGGTCAAGCGGTAAATAAGGTTAATTGTTTGTCGATTTAACTAGTTAAAATGCAAAAAACTATTTAAGGGTCTAAAAAAATGATAAAAATAATATACCAATAACTACGCGACAATTTCAATAATATTTGAATATAATTGTAATTCACTCATATATTACGTAAATAACAAAATACATTAATCCAAATCAAACATAAAATCCAAGTTACATACTTTAATTTTATTGGCTTATATACTCTAATTTTAGTGGGTTATATACTTAAACGGGTTCACGGGTTGACCTGTTNAATATACCAATAACTACGCGACAATTTCAATAATATTTGAATATAATTGTAATTCACTCATATATTACGTAAATAACAAAATACATTAATCCAAATCAAACATAAAATCCAAGTTACATACTTTAATTTTATTGGCTTATATACTCTAATTTTAGTGGGTTATATACTTAAACGGGTTCACGGGTTGACCTGTTTAATACTTACTCAACCCAAACATGACCCGTTTATTAAACGGGTTAGACAGGTTGATCTGTTTTTGACCCAAACCTATTTATCCTCAACCCAAACCTGTTTAACTTCGTGTCGGGTTCGTGTCGTTTATTGTGTCGTGTCGAAGATTGCCACCCTTAGCTTGTGACCCCACATTAGGATCCCACACAAGGGCGGAGTTACATTGGGACAAGGAAGGGCTGTGACCCCCTCCCCACCCCCGGACAAAAATAAAATAAAATAAAATTTGTCACTTTGTGTATTTTTATTCACTTTTATATAATAAAAATAAATAATTTAATCTTTGGCCTTCCTACAACACCCAAATTACTATGTTGGCCCTTTCATAAAAATTTGTCGAACTCCGCCACTATCCCACACTAATACAATAATACATCTCCGCAATCCGATGTATCACACTCAAGTTACAATTAGTACTTTAACTCATAACCACTTTGTTGAAAAGAAAGTTCAGTGCATCATGCGGGTATCCTCAGGCTTACACATTATCATCCAAAGTTTTATCGGAAAATAATTAAAAACTTATATTTTTTACGGTTTTACATATATGGTAATGAGCGTAAATTCCCGGTTGGTGCATGTTGATGCATAATCTGGCGCGGGCTAGATTCAACGACTCTCTCTGGGCCGTTAGTCGTCTTCTCGAGCCCTGGGTAGACCTGTTCAACAAAGAGAACCCGTTAGGAGTGGACCCGAGGCCGTAGCCCCGGGATCCACCTCCGACGGTCAAGTTAGTATCGGTGCGATATAGCATAAGAATTAGGTTAATGGTAACCTGTTGTATTGTATCCCCTAAGAAGGGAATCCCAGCCATATATTTATAAGGTATGGATTAGGGTTTAGGCGTAGAGTGGGCCGCTGTCTGCCGGGCCTGGCCCATTCCTGGCCCAGTCCGGACCATACGTCCACAAGCCCCCCAAGTCTAGTGTGACATAGTGCATGGCTATGTTATGCTAGACTTAAGTTCTGTTCATGGCCGCGTAGGCCCAATCAACCATGACGGCATGGCCCATGTGTGCGCATCTCTGGTGTGCACATGGGACGGACCATACTGCGCAGCCCAAATGCGACAGTGCGCACTGGGATTACGATTGTGATTGTCTCACAATGGTGAAGGTGGATTCCGCATGCTGCATCCTGGGTAAGGGCGTACCTTTTGTACCAGTAGCGATGCAACATGGTGCGACAGAAGACATGCTTCCGTGACAAAGGTGCGCGTTGTGCGCGACAAAGATGCGCGTTGTGCGCGACAGAGGTGCGCGCTGTGCGCGAACATTACATCCGTCTTTACAACCGACAGAGGACGTCTCCCCTGCGGCAAGATGGTGCGAATATTTAAATCCGTCTTTGTACCGGGCTTGCAATACCTCTTACGTACGATCTGCTTCCAAATATACCTGCGTNTCACAAAACAGTCGTATTCAAGATATGTTATTTATCAAATACAAAACTTATCAAGATATGTTATTTTGAATTTTGGACTTATCTTGAATTTTGGATTTTGGACGTATCACAAAACAGTAGGTGCCCATGACGAAATTCAAGATACGTTATTTATTCAAGATAAGTTTTAAAGTTACCGGCTTTTGAACTCGATGGTTGCTTTCCGGTGATGTGAGAGCACAAAACTTGTCGTAGTGTGTCCCACGGATGGCGCCAACTTGTTGATGCATAATCTGGCGCGGGCTAGATTCAACGACTCTCTCTGGGCCGTTAGTCGTCTTCTCGAGCCCTGGGTAGACCTGTTCAACAAAGAGAACCCGTTAGGAGTGGACCCGAGGCCGTAGCCCCGGGATCCACCTCCGACGGTCAAGTTAGTATCGGTGCGATATAGCATAAGAATTAGGTTTAGGGTAACCTGTTGTATTGTATCCCCTAAGAAGGGAATCCCAGCCCTATATTTATAAGGTATGGATTAGGGTTTAGGCGTAGAGTGGGCCGCTGTCTGCCGGGCCTGGCCAGTCCGGACCATACGTCCACAGTGCAGCCCAAGAATGCAACAATAAAAATTTGGCAAGTCGATGATGTCTGCGCACATGTATACAATCTATTAAAAAAATGACTTGCGGGTCATGCAAGTATTTTAATTTCGTCAATGGAATCTTCTGTTCTTGTAGAATCTAGCTTCATTTCAGACCCTAAACCTAAACCTACTTTTGGATAATTCACCCTTTTGTTCGTATATAAACCCATGCATGCATCACCTTTTTCCATATATAACAAATTATACCATAGATCAATCTAGAAATGCTTAGCGTCAAACGAACCAAAAATGGTACTAAAAAGAAAGACAACAACAATCTTAAAGTTGTCTACATATCTTCTCCTATGAAGGTCAAGACTAGTGCTTCAAGGTTTAGAGCTCTTGTTCAAGAACTCACGGGTCGTGACTCAGATATTAGCCGCTATGATGTGAATTACTTTGAGCATGTTGCTCCAACTACGTCGGCTACAACAATGAAAACTAGTAAGGAAGGTGGTTCGAAACCAGTTGAGTGCGATCAACCTGAGTTGTTCACGGACTTTGAGTCGTTCTTTGATGATGTGTTTACGGTTGATCAATTGGAAGGGATATCACCGTACTATTCTTCATTCGAGTCTTGTTTGCAATAAATTTGTGATAGACTAGGTTCATTGGACCATTAGTTAGTGTTGTGTTAAAGATATGAGAATTTGGGGAAGATGTGTAAGATAATGTATTAACTTATTTATAACTATGAATTGGTTGCTAATGTCAATCAACGTTTGGATCACGTAAGAAAATGCCAGTAGTGCCAAAGATCGTGGGTAAAGATGTGTTAACTGTTAATTAAACAACCAATATAACATACAACTACTTGATAGAGTTAGGATCAAACGAGAAGAAACATATTAAAATGAGAAGGATGTAAATAAACCGTACGTAACCACACAATCCAGATGCACCTATAAAAATAGATGCATCTTCTTTTAAAAAACTTCCTCTTATTTGAAATGTGTTGTTAGAAATTCTTTTTATTCTTCTTACTTTAGTTTTGCTTCTCACCAGATCCTTACCAATGCTAAAGAGATGTGAATGGTTACGAAATGATGATAAAATGTCAAAATACTCCCTCTCTTTTGTTTCTGATTCAATATTTGTTTCTAAGAAGAAAGATAAAATTTGTGACTCATGATCAAATGTATATATACATCGTAAAAATTGGTTGAAATACTATAGATGATAACAAAATCATTAGCTTACTGTTAATATTATAAGCTAAACTGTTCAAACATGTTGGAACTCGTTTCGATCATACAAAGAAACATTATAATCTCATTATGTTAATATTAACATATCATGAATAACATATTTTCAAGCAAAAAACAATTAGAAAGTTATGAATACATAGTACAAGCATGGGCAAATTAAAGCCAGGCTTTTAGTTCCTGTTGTGTCGTTGCCATTTTCATTTCAAAAAGGAACCCCTTGTTGGCTTTTAAATCGTCGTTGAACTTTGTAGGGCCGATTCAATATTCTCTATTGGATAATGGTTTATGGGGCCAATCAGTTAACACGCACTAGACCTGTTGGGGAAGGTCGAGCAACAGCTAGCCCCATCTCCTCCCCCACATTGGCTAGGTATCAATTTTAGGTTACACATTAACGCATCAATAAAAACCTAAAAACTATAACTGTTCTTTTAAGTCTTATCCAAAATTACATTTAACACGAACACTTAAACAAACACACACATCCAAAAAANAAAAAAAGACGAGCTTATTGTCACTCCTACCAACATATATGGTAGAAGTAGATCACCTAATACCATGCTTAAAAAGGCACAGTAATCTGGTTTGAACCCATGACCTTTGCTTTACATTGTATACCTTTAGCCATTAGAGATTGGAATACTATATATTGCGGTGACAAACAGACATGTTTACATAATATTCATTTGTTATGAAAGTAAACTTTCTCCATGCTAATATGTGGAAGTTAAGATGGGTAAAAGGGAAACTGGTACCTGCACTATTAATACAAGCTAATTAGAGTTTTGTGGCTAAAGGGGTGTTTGGGAGATCTGGATTTGAGCTTTTGAAGTCCTAAATAGAGGTGGGAGTGGAATGTAACAACTTTGGTATATCATATGAGTGTTTTGAAATCTGTTTTTGGTTGACAAAAACAGGTGTGGATATTTTAGCACTTTCTCTGAAGTGTGCTCTTATGCAAACCATTCAATGTTTCAAGACCTTGTACCTTGGAGTCTTATTGGTATGACTGTACCTATTTGTGACACATATGATACTCAAATTTGGCCTTGGGAGGGAGTTTGATGTATATATGTTGAAGCAATAGGAGGTCTAGACCATAAAGATGAACCATAAAGTAGGCTTGAGCATTGAGAAGGGTAATGGTTTGGCGGATGATGTATAATGGATAGAATTGAGAGGAGTGAAAGATGAACCTTCATGGTCTATCCAATACATCATCAAGGAGGTAATGGTTGGTCTTCATTCAAGGTGTGCATTCCCATACAACTGAAGCCATTTTTGAGATGGAAATGTAGGTTGTATGGCATAGCCCTTGTCTGGAAGGGTAAAGGGTTCCTAGTGATGCCTCTTGTCTTTTCTGCCTTGATCATTGTGGGTAGCTGGTTGAATGGTCTTGGTGGGAAGATATAGGGGAAATGTAGCTAGATGGTGGGTGCATAAAAGGTAAGAATCATAGCTGCTTGATGATGTGCAGCAAAAGTTGTGAATGCTATGTTTTCTAATATTGTCTGATATCAGAGATATGTTCTTGTATTGTCTGATATCGGGTGTATGTAATTGTTTTGTGAATCTGTTATTGGGGCATGTCCAATAGACAGTTTTTGATGTTATTTGTACCATTTGGTGATTAATATAATTTTACCTTTGCAACCAAAAAAAATCACCATGTTCCGTTAAACAAACATAAACAAATGAGTACACATTAACCTTACTATTGTTGTCGGTGAGTCCTATTTTTATGGGGCCACCTAGCAGCCTTTTAGGCCGTTGGATCTTGCAACTTTTAATCATAGTCGTCTTAATTCAACTTTGAATTTCAACCATTGATTTCATCTCACTTAATCTCAGCCATTAGATGTGTAGAAACTGAAAAAAACCATCAAACCCAAAATAACCGCCAAACTTATGCTGAAAGATTATCACGTAATTGCTCCCACCTCTCTGTCATCTTTCCCTCTCTCACACTTCATTCTCATTTTTCTTTTATTTCACACAAACACACACACACACACACACACACACACACACACATCTCTTACAAAATATATGATTGATAACAATCAATTGTTTATACCATGGTTTGTGCATTAATTTCTGGTTTGCCAAAGTTTTTTTTTTTTTTTTCACTTTAACAGCAATCAACCGCCACCACCCCAATCCTCAGCCGCCACCACCATCCTCTCAAAACCGTCACCACCACCACCAGTTTAGTTTAATCTATGGATCTGACTGGTTGGTGGTTTTGGTGGCGTTTTGTTTGGATATGTTGATGTGAGCGGTTTTGTGTTTTAGTGGCTTTGGAGGCGGTATGGTTGTTTTAGTTGATTTTTGGTGGTTTTGGAGGCGGTTAGTCGTTGGTCTCCGATGACTTTAGTTAAACAAAGTTTAAATCTTTGACTTGATTTCTATTGGATTGATTGTTGTGTAGGGGAATCTTTATTGGATTGAAGGCTTTGGAGGCGCTATGATGGTTTTGGTTGATTCTTGGTGGTTACGATAGTGTTTCAATGCTCAAAACTTCCACCGCCACCACCAACATAGTCTAGAAACGAGACTTGGTTTAGTGGTTTTGGAGGCGGTGTGGTGGTGTTGGTGGCTTCAATGGTGTTTCAGTGCTAAAAACGAGACGTGGCCTTTGGTTTGGATTATGTTAGTTTGGTTTAGATTGCAATGTAAGGTTTCTGAATGTCATGTTTTCTCTTTATGTATATGGTTTATTAATTTGTTTTATAGCTTATTACCATCGATTTGTGTATGTGTAACATGTTTTTGATGCAGCAACTTTTTTTATATTTTCAGTTATTGGTGATCCAGAATGGCAGGGTTTTATCATTACATAAAGGATTTGGTTCCTGAAGTTACAGACCGTTGGCGGATTAATGTTACGGTTACTCGGATGTGGAAACCAGTGCATCCTAAAACTAATAATTTGTTTTATCTTGACATGGTTTTTGTGGACGAGCAGGTAGATTTGTATATCTTATTCATGTTTTAAAATCATTATATATTTTAACATCCACTAAAGTATACATTATTATATTGAACCAGCGTGGGTTGATTCATGCCCGTATTCCTGTTCCACTTATTTATCAATTTGAGCACCAGCTTAAGGAGGGTTGTGTTTATCATATTAACACTTTCAATGTCCTTAAGTATGTTAAGATGTTGTATAGGCCACTGGAACGTAAGGTTGTTGTTCAGTTCTCTAGGCATACACGAATTCCTCCGTCATCTGTCATATAGAATCCTCATTCTTGGATACGGCGGAATTCGTTCCCGATTGGTGATATGGTTTGGTTCATGAATTCAATTTCTATCTACAAAATAAAATTCAGTTTCAACCTACAATTTGGTATGTCTAAAGAAAGGTAAGTAATTTTGATTTGTGATTTAGTATATATTGATTTAGGTTTTTTGTTTATCATGTGTTTTTTTACAGATTGTTGGGATACCAGGTGTGTAGAGGACGATTTTGGTATAATAATTCTACTTAACAGATCATTGGTATAACTAACTTTTTAACTAATTGTCTTTTTGTTCTGTTTGAATGTGGTAGTAACCATTGTTAATGCGTAAATTTTGTCTTTTTGATGTTGACAACATCTCACTATTTTTGTATATGCTAGAAGTAAGATGAGTGATGCTGAACTTCCCACTATGGTTAACAAGACACATGCATAATCGATCAAAGGTGAAGAGAGTTTTATCTCTATTGGATACAATAAAAGGGTGGCTAAAAAGGAAAAGGTCATATATCGCTCAAAGTGTATTTATATTGCGTAATACTTCATTAGTCATTTTAGTAAAATGACTTAAGTTATTATTGAAATTATGGTCTTCGGGTCTACCTATTTAAACTGAAACAAAACTTACCCTTTGACCCGTTACCAACCCGTATGACCTGTACACATTTCACCATCTTTTGTCTCATTAAATGATATAATTTTGGAAAATCTTGCAGGCAAAGATGCAAATAAGAGAGACTGAAAATCCAGGGATGAATGATGACGAGGTAGGTCGGTTGGTTGGGTCGGTTGGTTCAGTTCAGTGGGTTGGTTCACTTGAGTGGGTTTGTTGGGTGGGCTGGTTCAGTGAGGTGGTTGGTTCAGTTTAGTGGGTGTTTAGTGGGTATGTTGGTTCAGTTCAGTGGGTTTGTTGGCTCAGTTCAGTCGATGTAGTTTTCGTAATCGACTGTGGACAAGCTAAAGAGACATCCTATGATGCACTCAACAACACCATGTTTGCTACCTGCCTGGATCTCTAAGGTTTATGCTCACCTAGATGTGCTCATCTTTTCATGGTATACTATGTGAGCTAATGTTTCCTACGTATGTATGCAGGGTTTTCATGAACATATTGATGTGGTGGGAGGACTTTAATGGAAAAGTGTAACAAACTGTCATTTTCCAGAATAATTTTAATAATAAATATTTATTTATTATAGCTAATTTGGGCATTTCTATGCATAAATGGATATTTTTGAGTATTTATGAACATTTTCGGGAGCTGTCCTGCACGCTGTAGCTTACAGTCATCATTATAATGGTCTATTTTGTCAGTAAACATAAATTATTCTATTTCTAAAAGTTATTGACAAGTTTCGTAATTTACTGAGAAGTTTCTCACATTTTCTGAAAAACAACGCTGCACGCGAACGACACCACAGTAATTATGGTAAAAGTCAAGTAAATATATTTTTGAGTCAGTAATGACATTTTATTACATTTCTAACAAAAACGTGGCTAAAAACTTTATTTTACGTGTACGTGTCCAAAAGCGTCAAACCAGGACGTTTCGGTCACATTTAAGCTTAAACCGACACACGATATACCAACGAGGAGTAAAATTACTCTTCCCACCTCCCTTGGATACTCCCTAAACCGGCCACCAACCCTTACCCATTAAGAGTCACATGCAAAATACCTTTTTAACCCCAAGACACCCTTTTACCCAAAGTATTTTACTTTAACTAGTAATATTCACTTATATTATGGTTAAACACTTGCACAAGATCATATTTCTCATCTCATCTCATCCTAAACACTCTCTAGCCGAAAGTTTTGCAAGAAATTAAGATCCATAAAATTTTGTTGAAGTTCAAGTTAATCGGGGTGTATTTTCAAGAGTTTTGGGTTAATCGGAATGTATTATGGGTAAATTTGGTGCATTTTGGGTTGGTTTTTGGCCTTCTACCTCTTGAATTTTTTTCAAGATCTTTGTAAGGATCCTCAAACTTGTTCAACCTTGCTCAATTCATGTTCTTTTAATGTCTAATGATGTTATCAAAAGCTAAATATGCATGTTTTGCTAAAATAAAAAAGCTATGGTTTGACATATTGTTGCTAGTGCTTGACATACAAATTAGAGTATTTCTTGTTCTTGTGGTAAATCTTGTTGCTTGTGGTACTAGTTTGATGATACAAAGGTGATTTATGCTAATTACGCGAGTTTAAGACGAAATATACACTTTTATGTGTATATATGTGAATCGGCTCCAAATAAATTATGAAATTATTGGGGTTTTGAAAAACATAAAATTTTGGCTCAAGTGGTGAAATGGTGGAAATTTATGCTTGAAAGGTTATAATTAAGCATATACCGAATTAACCGTAACTAATTATAATTAATTAGTGAAAATACAATTTTTAGTGAAATTAAACATTTTTGGCCAAATATAATTATTATGGGTCGAATGGTATGAGGTTTGTCCATAATTGATTTTTTGAGGATTAAAACTTAATTATAAGTGTTAATTACGTTTAATTATAAAAAGTTACGTAATTATATACACTAAATTAGTTATTGGGCCAAGTGGATATTTTGAGCCCAATAGGGGTGTTCGGTGAACAGTAGCCGAGCCGAACAAAAGTTTTCCAACTTTGACTTTTTGACCAAAAATTGTTATCGGATGTGTAAAAATAAATTTTGATATATAACGATATATATAACGTAACTTAAACCGGATTAAATGGTTTTGGGCTAATTTTTGGGCTAATGGACCCAATAATGAAATTTAGGCCCAATAAACATTTTGGGTGACGAAAATGAGTTTTGACATATATTTGAACTTGCGACGATTATTTTCATATCGTAGAAAGAATTATATCGATAACTATACTAATAGTGACTAATATATATATTACGTACTAATTTTGCAAATATAGTTAACGGACGGTTTATTTGAGGAATTTGCAACACTTGGGAAAAATGGAAACGTTGAATAAACGAACGGGTCATGCCAAATTTTCTAAAAATTATAACACTTATATAGTTTTCTAAATACAAAGTATTTATTTCAAATTCTTAATATTTAATTATATTATAAATAATAAATAATATTTATTTTATAATATCCCTTCGCTAGCTTTATTATCATAAAAATTTCTCAAACATATTTAATTAATTATGTTAGTGCAAATATTACGATATTTAATCTATACAGTCTTGTTTGTTTTGATTGATGACAAACGTATAACTTGATACATAACGTAAAATGTACAAGTTACTTGTAATCATACTTTGTCTCAACAAACATTCAATACCTCTCAACGTCTCCAGTCATCGTATGCTACAACACAGGTTCGTACATGTTTGTTATGTAGCATTATGATCAAACCCCTTGACCAACCACTTAAAATGACTAAAATACTTTTTGGGTCTTTAAGTATTTTAGGTTTCAAAGTGCACTTTAGGTGTCAAATAAAATAAGTGCCACATTAGGTGTCTAAATAATATTAGTAAGGTTACAATATATAAAAATGTGTCTTATAACAACATAAGTACATAAAACATTTTTAGTAACTTACTAAATATTATATAGCTAACTAATATATTTTTCATATACAAGTAACTTACCTTTTTAAGTTAGTATATACATTTGTCTAAATGTATTATTCATAAAATGGAAAATATCTTTGTCATAGATCATGTAAGATGTGTCATAGATTGTAGTTGACTTGGAAACATCTTAATTAGACTAGACATAAATATAGAAAGATATTTGGAAATTATCTTGGTCAAAGATTGTAACACCCCCAAAAATATAGATTCGCGGAAGCATACAAGCATTTGGGGTGCTACGAATTAGGAATCACAACACAAGATAAAGAGAACGGAGTAGAAATCCGTTAAATTATATTACATAGTTTTTAGGTCAAATGTAATACATAAGTTCAAGTTTTATAAAATAAGGCCCAGTTACACGACTGTCCCATTGTTTTCAGAGTAACGCTTGTGTAAAAACACTTAAGATTTCTTATGACCTCTCCATGCACTGCCATCAACATAATCATACTTTAAGCACCTGAAAAACATGCTAAAAGTCAGCTAACG
>LBNU01013085.1:7172-17243 GCA_014162995.1 Artemisia annua | reverse complement strand
AAAAATAGAAAAGTATATATAGATTTTACATTCTGACGGCGTCAGCTTATACACTCTGACACCGTCAGCTCGCCGCCATTAGGGTTCTCGGATGGCCTAGATCTACTTTTGACGCCGTCACTTGTAAATTAGCTCTGGGCCATCACTCTTTAACATTACACCTGACGGCCTACCTCCTCTAACACCTGACGCCGTCAGGTGTAAACATCTTGTTTTCTTCATAGGGCGTCTAGTGTAATCTGATTCTACTCCTTTGTCAACGTTGGCTGACGGCGTCACCTTGTGACTCTGACGCCGTCAAGAAGGTTTTCCAGCTTCTTTTGAGACTTTGTCGTTTTCTTCACTTTTATGCTCCAAAAACGTCCAAGTTAGCGTGTTTTCCAGAATTCTTCTCAAAAGTACCTAAAATGACAAAAGGAACGATTTAGGGCAATATTTGATCACATTTACTCGAATTAGGGCTTAAATGACCCCTTAAAACGGGTACACTTTTCGTCTCATCAAATACCCTTACACTTGGGATTTGCTTGTCCTCAAGCAAATGAGCTTTTATTCCAATCAAAATATGAGCTAGGGGTCATTTAACACAAATATGAAAGTAATTACAACAAATAGTTATTCGACCCTAATCATAATAAGCACAAAAATCATACACTAGCACCTCACAGATAGTGTTTGGATACTCTCATCTCTCAAGTGTCATAGAATTATATCTCATAAATGAAAACGGAAAATATCTCTCACTACCTGTCATAGCAAATAGATTACCATAGGCTTGGGAGAGGATCAATTACTCCTCCACTAGGCGTAAGCACCTAAGATAAACTATCAAAGAGGGCTTTCCAAAGGGTTGTAACGTAAGGTGTAGGGATATGATAAACACGGTTTGGTTGGAATAAAGGGTATTTTAATGGTGGTGAATTAATTATCATGATCAAATACATGCACTATACAATGTTGCTAAGCCAAGACTCGACTCAATCTTAAGCTAAAAACAAAATAACAAAAACATAAACAAACATAAAAGAAACGGAATGGTAGTCCGTATGCTTTTTTCTACTTTTCTTTTTCTAATTTTTTTTGTATTTTTTTTTATTTTTCGATTTTTTTTGTTTTTTTTTTGTTTTTTTTTGCATACATTCTTACCCTACCATCTAAAATAATACATCACAGGGGCCTTGGTTCTCCCCTTACACTTGAATTTTTACATAAATTTACAATTAACTATTCTAATGACTCGAATTAAGATAATTGAAAAACTTGGAGTACTTTTAAAATATTTAGCACATATGGGGGTAATAATGTTGTTCTTCCCCATTACTCCATTACACTAGTACTTTACCCATGAGTCCCAATCGTCCCAAAACAATATGTACAAGGATATGACTCGACTTAGCAACCATGTAATCGATTAGATAATTAACAAAGGGTTTAACAAATGTTGTCACAATAATGCACTAAAGGTGAGTGCATACAAGGTAGGCTAAGGCGATTTGGGTGTACATTTAAGTGGGGTGTAACAAATTCTCACTTTGAGTAAGATGCTCAAAGGTCGAAACGAAAAGATAGGCTCGGAGGGGTGTACTAGGGGTATCGTGTACCAAAAATGGGTACAACGCAAAGGGTGTGGGAGAATTACTTGACCAATGTAGCCAATGTAATTATAACAAAAACACGGGTGTAAAAACAAAGGGTTAATCCTAATGCCTCTTATCATGTAGTAGATCTAACTACACGAATGTAGTCTCACTTGTGGATTTGAGATGGTCCTAACGCAAGTTCTAGAATCTAAGCGCTACCGGTACACACATCATAGCATCAAAGATGGATGCTTTTCCTACCAATTCTAGGGGTGAACCTCACATATTTGGGGTGGAAAATTTTTTAGTGGTACGGTTTTGTGCTAGTCATATAATTTCCTATCCATGAGACGCTCATTAAGACCAAAGTCTCACTTCTAAATGTTGTAAAAAATTTTAAATTGGCGCTAAAATTGCCCTAACAAATATTTCTCTCGGTTTTATTACAAATTTACTATCAAACAAACAAAAATCAAGCGCAATTGTATTCTCTAAGGTGCCTTCATTTACCCCCCTTACACTTAAACCGAACATTGTCCCCAATGTTCAAATAGAAGATGTAAAAGTAAATAAAATGAAAGAATGAAATCAAATACTCCCCTGATTCGTTTGATGTGGATAGTGAGGTAACATGGTTAGATCTTCTTCCAAGAAAGATGAACGCTCAAAGCTTCCCTTCCAAAATATAAATCATCTTCTTGTCCAAAATAACCTGTTAACCTGAAAAAAAGATAAAGGCCAACCTCGCATAAAATCGGCGGTATAATCTATAATAGGATATAATGCTTGTGGAATGAATATTTTTGCAGAATTCCTGGAGATTATAAGTTAGAGAATTAACAAAAACTTTTTATTTCCGGAAGAAAAACAAAACTTTCAAAAATTGCAGAAAATTATTGCCTGACGCCGTCAGGTTGTAATGCCTGACGCCGTCAGAAATGATCTGACAGAATTCTCATGTTAAGTTTCCGGAAAAATTCTGGAAAAACTAGAGCTTACTTCCTGGAATTCCTGCAAAAATTCATTATGACTCGATACAAGCATTTGACTCAAACAAATACTAATATGTATGTTAATTTACATTGTTATGATTCATGTTCATTCGTTCTTATAAACCGATTTAGATTTCCCTTACACTTAGCTTTTGCAAAATACCTTTATATGTAGTTAAGACGAAGTTAAAAACAAAATAAAGCATTTTCACAAGTTAGTTTGAATCATGAATCAATAACAAGAAATATCATACATACGGAAACAAATAAAATCAAATAAACAAACAAACAAAACACACAAAGCTTGGGTTGCCTCCCAAGAAGCGCTTTTCTTTATTAACGAGTCTTGTAGCTAGACTCAAAGTCACCGTTCATCTGGTGTCACTGATGCTCACATATCCAAGCGTGAGCCACCTAATAGTCGCCTCTTCCTTCTTATAATCATCATTAAGCTCTAAACATCCGCGATAATATCTCTTATTCTTTTCATGGGGGTACTTAAGTCCTTTCCTAATATCGTTATCACTCAATATACCGTAGGGGGGAAACCTATTACATTTCTCGATAGAAAAGTTTTTATACCTAGGGTGTGCACGGGGCATTTGATAAACAAAGTCCTCATTCCCATCTGAGAATGTAATTAACCCTTCCATTAGTTTTTCATCTAAGTTGGTTAACCTTTTGAAGGGCTTCCCGAATACAACTTGGGTTAAGCTACTACAAATAAACTCCCCTAGGTCTTCCATAACCATAAAGTCTGTTCGATAAGCAAAGCTCCCTACAAACACATGCAACGTCTTAGCCCTAGCAACTATATTCTCTCCTTGGTATTCTAACTCCTTAACCATGATCTTATTGTATTCAGCACGCGAGATTATGTTCATTGGCAAAGATGAGTTAAGGTAGGAGTCAAAGCTTCTAAATCCAATTTTGCAAGGGAATTGCATGTTAAACAAACTATCTTTCTCAATCTTTGTTCTAGGGTCAACATAATTTAGAGGGTTGGCTCTTTCCTCTCCTTCAGGGTCATCTACTACTTCCCTATTCCCTAGGTCCTCATCGGAATCCGACGAGTAGTAAAAGGGGCCATTTTCATGGTCGGTGTCATGGTCATATTCGTCCATATCGGAATGGTTGTCAAAGTGATGATCGGGTGGTAGGTTTGCTGGGTTCTCGTTTTCAACAATAGGGGGCAGGTTGGGTAACTGAAAATTCCTACGGCGGAAAACACAAATAACAAGCGACCAATATTACTCATGAAGAAGTATTATGAACAAAAACACGAAGAAAATAGATAGACTAAAGGAGATCCTAGAAAAATAAAATAAAAATCTCACTAGAAAGGAATCTAGTGAGTAGACCTAATAAAATAAAAATTCTACCTAAACAATAACTATTCCCCGGCAGCGGCGCCAAAAACTTGATGACGTGGGATTGCGACCACGCAACAGGTTTTACCTCTCAAGGGATCTTGAGAAGCTTGCAATCCCACCAGGCAGTGTACCTGGTCGGTGTAGTATAGTGTAGTGGTAAGTACGGGGGATTGATCGTTCTCTCACAGGGAATAGTGTTCGTTAGGATAGAAAAACTACTCTAAAAGGTCTAAAGGTGAAGGAAGATTATTTTTGTATTTTTATATTTTATGGAAAGCAAGTAAAATCTCGGGTTTTGGAGGAGTGGGCGGAATTAGTTGCTAGTCAACTAACCCAAAAACTACAATTGCAATTAAAAATAAAATAACTAAACTATTGTGGTTGTGAAAACTTATATGGAGACAAATGTGTTTACTTAGATTTCCTTACTCCCTAACTATCTTTTACCGGTTAATTGGTGTATGTATTACTTGCGTGGATGACGGGTGTATTCCTTAACAATTCATGGGGTGGCGTACATATCTCCCCAATTCTATGAGCTCTTATCTCCTCCTACAACGATGCGTAAAGCACCCAATCATAGGGATTGTAAACAGTGGCTCATGCGTTAAATACTACCTTAATAACCTAGTACGCATTAGTTACATGTTTCTTAAGACGTTCAAGCATGTTACCATATAGGAGTTTAGCCAGTTTTCTTAAGCCTAACATTGATGAAACATTCATCCAAGAAAAGTAATAACACACCAATCAACCAATAATTAATAGTTAGGTTTCATTAGATCTAAGCAAACACAAGAAAAATCTAGCCTAGCATGTTAATTGAAAGACAAGCATAAGATATAATTAACCAACACATAGACATATTGATTAATTTAAGTGAGGACTTATCTTTAATTGAACATGAAGGATTCAAGGGTGAAAAACCCTTGAAAACACAGCCAAATTCGTCTCTAGGGTTTTTCCCAAACTTGCACCAAAAGTTCCACACTAATGAATGAAAAATAGAAAAGTATATATAGATTTTACATTCTGACGGCGTCAGCTTATACACTCTGACGCCGTCAGCTCGCCGCCATTAGGGTTCTCGGATGGCCTAGATCTACTTCTGACGCTGTCACTTGTAAATTAGCTCTGGGCCGTCACTCTTTAGCATTACACCTGACGGCCTACTTCCTCTAACACCTGACGCCGTCAGGTGTAAACATCTTGTTTTCTTCATAGGGCATCTAGTGTAATCTGATTCTACTCCTTTGTCAACATTGGCTGACGGCGTCACCTTGTGACTCTGACGCCGTCAGGAAGGTTTTCCAGTTTCTTTTGAGACTTTGTCGTTTTCTTCACTTTTATGCTCCAAAAACTTCCAAATTAGCATGTTTTCCAGAATTCTTCACAAAAGTACCTAAAATGATAAAAGGAACGATTTAGGGCAATATTTGATCACATTTACTCGAATTAGGGCTTAAATGACCCCTTAAAACGGGTACACTTTTCGTCTCATCAAACACCATACGAAATCTTGAAAGGTAGAAAACCTACATTACACTACTTTAGAGTGTTTGGAAGCAAGTGCTTCATTCTAAACACTAAAGACTACCTCACTAAGTTTGACCCAAAGTCTTACGAAGGTGTCTTCCTAGGTTACTCCCAAAATAGTAAAGCCTATGTGGTCCTAAATAAGGAGACAATGAAAGTCGAAGAATCACTCAATGTGACAATCGATGAAAGCCCTCCTCCAACGAAGACGTCACCCTTGGTGGATGATGATCTAGATGAGGAAGAAGCCACTAAGGTCAATAGCAAGAAAACTCTAGAAAATGACATTGAGGATGAAATAGTCGACGTTGACGAAGTCGTTAACATTAAGGAATCCAAAAACCATCCAATAGAAAATATCATAGGAAGTCTTACCCAAAGAACCCTTAGGTCACAAGCACAAAACAAAAGTAATTTCTTTTGTTTTATATCCACCGTAGAACCTAAGAATGTCGGTGCAGCGATTAAGGACGAAAGCTGGGTAGTTGCTATGCAAGAAGAGTTAAACCAATTCACCGCAAATCAAGTTTAGGATTTAGTACCTCCTCATGAGAACCAAACCGTCATAGGAACTAAGTGAGTGTTTAGAAATAAGCTCGACAAAAATGGCATCGTAACGAGGAATAAGGCTAGATTAGTAGCACAAGGCTACAATCAACAAGAGGGAATAGATTACGATGGAACATATGCACCCGTAGCTAGATTAAAGTCTATTAGAATACTCCTTGCCTATGCTTGCTCCTTAGACTTTAAACTATATCAGATGGACGTGAAAATTGCATTCCTAAATGGTATTATCAAGAAGGAGGTATACGTAGCACAACCTCCGGGATTCGTTGATTTCGAAAAACCAAATCATGAAATAGACTTAAGAAAGCTCTCTATGGTCTTAAACAAGCGCCTAAAGCTTGGTATGATAGACTGAAGGCTTCTTGCTTAAACATGAATATACCATGGGAATGGTTGATAACACACTTTTCACGAAGAAATGAGATTCACATCTCATCATTTTCCAAATATATGTCGACGACATTATATTCGGCTCAACTTGTTAGAATTGTGCGAGGATTTCTCTAAGATCATGTGTGACGAGTTTGAGATGAGCATGATGGGTGAATTAAATTTCTTCCTTGGTCTACAAATAAAACAAATGGAAGATGGTATCTTCTTTAATCAATCTAAGTATATTAAAGAGATGCTTAAGAAATTTAGTTTAGAATAGTCTAAGCCCATGAAAACTCTCATGTCTACGGAAACGAAATGAACGAAAGATGAAGAAGGTGAGTCCGTAGATAATACTAAGTATAGGGGCATGATAGGTAGTTTATTATACTTAACGGCAAGTAGGCCCGATATCATGTTTAGTGTCTGCCTTTGTGCAAGCTTCCAAGAGGATCTCAAAACCTCTCATCTGAAAGCGGTTAAACGTATCTTCCGGTACGTTAAAGGCACTATACACTTGGGATTGTACTATCCCAAGGGGACCGGCGTAGAAACTATTGTCTATGCCGACTCTGATCATGCGGGAGATTATATGGATCGAAAAAGTACAAGTGCCGTTTGTACCTTCATGGGTTGTTGTCTAACTTCTTGGTTCTCCAAGAAACAAACGGCTCTTGCTATATCCACGATCGAAGCCAAATACGTAAGTGCCAGAAAGGCATGTCAACAAGCACTATGGATGAAGCAAGCTCTTATCGACTATGATATCCATCTAGACGATATCCCTATTATGTGCGACAACAAACGTGCCATCGACTTGAGCAAGAATCCCGTTCAACACTCTCGTACTAAACAAATCGAAATTCGCCACCACTTCCTCTGCGATAACGTCTAAAAAGGAAACATTTATATTGAGAAAGTTCCTTCCCAAGACAACATCGCCGACATCCTAACCAAACCTCTCAAACGAGAATCCTTTAAATATTTTCGTCTAGGTCTAGGAATGATAGAACACATCCCGTAAACCCCATCCTATGACTATTTGAATATTGCATTTGAAATATTAAAGTCGTCCTTCGTATCCCTCTAATGACTATTTATGTATTTCCTCATAAATATTGAAGTCATCCTGTATCCTCTAGCTTAGCTTGGTCTATCTCTCGTTAGAAGAATTTATTAGGTATAAATTCTTTCCTCGTGTCAAAAAAGTCTCACTAAATCAGCGAGACTTGTTCGTCAAAAATCAAAATGGGATAAAAATTCGTCCCAGCAAATCACGGNTAAACCCCATCCTATGACTATTTGAATATTGCATTTGAAATATTAAAGTCGTCCTTCGTATCCCTCTAATGACTATTTATGTATTTCCTCATAAATATTGAAGTCATCCTGTATCCTCTAGCTTAGCTTGGTCTATCTCTCGTTAGAAGAATTTATTAGGTATAAATTCTTTCCTCGTGTCAAAAAAGTCTCACTAAATCAGCGAGACTTGTTCGTCAAAAATCAAAATGGGATAAAAATTCGTCCCAGCAAATCACGGAACCACTAAAGTGGGCACGACACTACTAAATTTAGTGGTACCGTGGTACCGTGTAGCTGACATTTGTCGTATTTCAGTCCTCTTTCCCTCACAATTCACATTTAAACTTTCCCAACTTCTTCCATTGTTGTCAAAGTCGAACCTCACAACCTAAAACTCAATTACACCATCTCAAAATCAAATTCGATGTATTATTCTTCAAGATTGTCAACCACTACTATTTCCTTAACATCAATTGTAAGTCATTTCACTTTAATCTTTCTTAAATCTTGAGTCTAGGGTTTGTTCTTACACAAAATTAGAATTGGGGATCTTTCAAAATTGATTAATCTTTAGAAAATTAGGACTAGAATTATATAATGCTTAATTATTTTGAGTTCCCCAACATAGAATTTGCATAAACCCACTTAAATCATACACTTTGATCTAAAACTTGATAGTTTAAATCAAAGTAGATTAAGGGGAATCACATCTAGGAAACTTGAAATTAGATTAGGACTTATTAATACACAAAATTTTCAAACTTAAATTCCAATTCCATAATTTCCAAATCTCACAAAAACTAGGATCTTGAAATACTATTTTTATGCATTGTTGATTCAAATTAAAAACGTTTTCTCATGCATACATGATCTCATGAATATTGATTGAATTACATAGCTAATATGTATTCTTCGAAATATTTGATCAAGCAAAAGCAAAAATAGGAGTGTTTGGGTAATCTTATTAAGGTTATTTTAGAGTCAAGATTACCGCACCTCCACATAATTTGCGTATAGGTACACACTAGGCATATATCTTCAAAACAGTTACTCTCAATTTTAAAACAATTTATCTTTTATAGGTCAGGAAAATGTCTCATGACTATGATTTTGATCACCTCTCAACCGACACCTACATTCTCGGTATTTCTTGTGACCTTAAAAAACCCGAAAATCACATTCGTGCCTATGTCAATCTTGAAACCCGTCGGTTTCATGAAGGTCGAGTCATTGATCCTTCCCTAATTTATCATAGGGATATCAACATGTCATTTAGAGCTATAGGTTTTGATTGCTTGCTACACATTAACGAGCGCATTTTTCCTCGTTTTGTCTTAGAATTCTTTCGACAAGTTGAACTCGTATGTAACGAGGATCAATCTTTGTCACTTTGGTTTTGGATTCGCAACTGATGAACTCAAATAAGTACATATTATTATCATCATTCAACCTATTTATTTGACTTGTTTTACTTTATTATGTATGAGAATCGGTACTTTAATGTTTACTTTAGTGATTCTCAGGTAAAAACAGGTAATAGGTGAAACTTGGCGATTTTGAACTAATTATGGAGCAAAACGAGCAAGATGTCAAAAGTCTACTGAAATCCAGAAGATGCGCCGTATCTCTCTCAACAGATACGCCGCAATATCATACTTAGATGAATTCGAAGACCATTACCTGACTTTGAAGAATGCGCCGCATGGAATTCTACCATGCGCCGCTTATGAAACTTTGGTTAACGAAGAAGATCAAGCTTGTTCTACTCAAGATATGCCGCATTATACTTCTGACATACGGCGTATCACTATCAAGACTTCACCAAATACAATCCAAGACACTGAAGGACATGCGCCGCATAAAGATTCAAGTTACGCCGCATCTGAAGACGGTGTACGAATATTCGAGAATATATTAATCTTGGACCCCACGCGAAGTTAAGTAAATGCGCCGCATCTGCTCATTACATGCGCCGCATCGTACCCTAAGACAGAAACTATAAATACCCCAAGACCTAGACGAATTTTGTGTGCAACATAACCCTAAGGAGCCTAGTTCAGTCGAAGAAGCAACACAAGACACACCCCAAACGAAGATATTAGAGCTGTAAGAAGGTCCTGCATGTATTTAATTCATTAAGTAGTTTTGTTTTATTGTAATAGTACACTTTAATTCATCAGGATAGATGGGCATATGTATGTGACTACGGAAAATCATACATACCTCTTAAAATTGCTTTCCCATCAATTAAAGTTTATATGATGATGTCTTTGGTGACTTATATTAGTGCTTTGATAACCTCTGTGTCTAGCTGAGCTTTGCTTGGGCTGCCGTACCCCTTCCTCG
>LBNU01013084.1:8990-35495 GCA_014162995.1 Artemisia annua | reverse complement strand
TGGGTATGCTCCATCTCAGTCACCAAAGCCAACCCATGTATATTTTTACTGTTTCATGGTTGGCAGATCTTATATTATGCAGCGTTATTAGTGCCTTGGTTTCTTACAGTTCATAACATCTGTTTATAGGATGAGTTACGTCAGCAGATAGAGGAAGAAATAGACGATTATTATTCACAGGTAAAACTAATGGCGTTTTTCTCAGGCTCTATGTTTATAATACTTTCAAGCTTAATTTATGGTTATAACTCAGTCTAAGTGGGAATTCTTCTAAGAAAGCCCCTTCTTCTAGTCAGCATTTTGGGGTCCTAACTTGTTTAATGGAACAGGTAGCTAACCATCCGTCTGCCAGCTGGGATGACGGCAATGCATTTGAATCATTGAAGCAGAAAAAGAATTCCAAGATAAGGTATACCAAGTTGGTTTACTAACCTTTTGTACCATTGTAGGTTTTAGGTGCTATTCTGGACTGGTGCATGTTTTTTTGCATTTCGTAATACTGTAACTTCTAACCATATCATTGTGACTGTTTGCGATCCCCGTTAAATTCATATAGATTAATAACACTAAACTGTCTTCTCGTTTTGTTCTACAACTGCAACAAAATGGGTATTTGAATGCAGATGACACATCAGACTGCTTTTTCCGTCGGCTCTAGGTAAATTTTTTCTAATCTCTAAAATGGGTATTGTATATTTGTATGTGCTTCTAACTTTTGTCTTTTCTACTTAAAACAGAGACGGAGAATATCCAGATGATGAGATTAGTACAAAAGTTAGTACTGCTGTTAGTACTGCTAGTACAAAGTTAAGACTGCTTGAAGTTAATGCTGCTAGTGTATTAGTTACAACTGTTAGTTATAAGTTAGTATTGTTGTTTCATATAGTTAGTATTGCTTGTATGATATGTATTAGTTGTTTATGAAAAAGATTATAGATATTTAGGAAAGTATTGTAAGCCGACTAGGACTCCTTGGTGTATAAAAGGAAGTCCTAGGGTATAGAGTTATATACGAATTTTATATTTACAATTTTATTGTATTTGAATTTGTTTTGAAATATATTCGAATTTGTTTTGATATATATTTATTTCTTAAATATGACTAAAAGATGTATATAGTCACACTTATTAACAGTTTTGGTCACTATTTGCTTTATTTGTTGTGTGACTAAATATTACAAAAGGCCACACAAACATAAAATTCATGTGGCCATTGGATGATCAATAATCACACAAAATACACATTTCTTCATTTTAAACAGCATATGGTCACGCTTATTAACACTTTTGGCCACTGTTTGCTTAATTGTATGTGACTATATACCCAAAACAAACATGCATTGTGTGACTAAATATTACAAAAGGCCACACAAACTTAAAATTCACGTGGCCATTGGATGATCAATAGTCATACAAAATACACATTTATTCACTTTAAACAGCATATGGTTACACTTATTAACACTTTTGGCCACTGTTTGCTTAATTGTATGTGACTATATACCCAAAACAAACATGCATTGTGTGACTAAATTTTACAAAAGGCCACACAAACATAAAATTCACGTGGCCATTGGATGATCAATAGTCACACAAAATACACATTTCTTCACTTTAAACAGCATATGGTCACACTTATTAACACTTTTGGCCACTGTTTCCTTAATTGTATGTGACTAACTCTAAAAAAACAACACCCGTTGTGTGACTAAATCATCACAAACGTAATTTATTAAATACTCATGTGGCCACAGGACGGGAAATAGTCACATAAAATACACATTTAATAGAATAAATCATCTCAAATGTCACATATATTATATATTTTTATGGCCAAAGGACGAACAATAGTTACTCTCAAAAAATATTCGTGTGACTATAAAGTGTTTACGGTCACTGATTATGACTAATCCAACAAAACTTGTGCCTAATTTGTCACACATATTTGAGGTTTTGGTCACTCTTTTTAGATGGAAAAGGCCACGAACTCAACAATGTGACCATATGCCACCTACGGTGGCGGGACATTTGGTGACACACAACGAAAAAAACGTGTGTGACTATATGCATATCGTCACACATTTTTGGCGTGACCAATAGCATATTCTGTACCAGTAATTCGTGATGATGCCTGATAACGCTCAAATTATACATATTTCTATATACGTTATCTATACTTTTATTCTTATATTTTGGTGAATTATATGAGCTTTTGATACTTAATAGACTATATTTGATATTGTAGGTTCATCGGACGTGTCGTGGAAGAAATGGAAGAAAACACGAAGAAATGAAGTTAAAACGAAGAAATAAACTCAAGGTAAGATCTCCCGACACCTGTCCACCATTTTGGCCATAGGTTGAGCATACAAACTCCGTTTTACCTCCCGTTTGCGGCCACGAAAAGCTAAGAGAATTATCTACAACTTTCATGTTTGTGCCAAGAGATGGAAATGATCACAAGTACGCCGGTTTTGCAATTTAGTGCGGCGCACTTCCAAGTACGGAGCACAATAAATCAAGTGCGAAGCACTTTACAAGTACGGCGGGTTTTGTAAGTAAGTGCAGAGTACTTCACTCCTGATCATCTATTATGCATTAAATAAGTTCCAAACCGATTATGTACCTTCCAACTTGGTCCCCAAGTGTTCCTAATGCCTATATAAACCACAAGAACGATAGGAAATCAGCTAGCCATCAAGGGAGAACTGCTAGAGAAGAGATCACTACCCAAAAGGGTGAATTAACACCAAGTTCGCCCCTTTATCACTATCACATTCAATCACAACTATATCGGACGAATTAGCCACTTGTTTCTCATCTCCAAGAGGGTAGTGACAGTACCTAAAAGGTTTGGGACAGTAGAAGTTTGGTATATTGGGTTTTGATTTGTTTCTCGGCTTGTAAGCTTGTTTATTTCACCATATTCGATCTTGTAAACAATCGGTACTCTTCTATTATCTTTTGATATGAAAGTTTCTGAATTTTATGAGTTTAATATGTGTTTTACTTCTGTGATTATGGAGTAGTAGGCTTATGTTTGTTTGGGCATCATAGGAAATATGATATAGTCTTGTATGTATTAATATGCTTTTCATTGTTTATGCTGGTATGCTTGACATGTGATTATATGGATCATTGTCTATCCTTTAATTGATCATTAGAAATTGAAGTAGGTCGAAAGGGTCAATTGTGTATGGTTGATTTTGAGTCGTCTTGGCCAAGCGAATCAATACTAGACTTGTAGAAATTGGATAGTAAATTGCTAGACAACCCGTATGATTATGTGTTTAAGGCCTAATCTCATGTCTAACGAACTTGATTAGGAGAAGTATACTTGTATGAACATTGACCATAAACCTATCTTAATGCGCTTGATATGCTTAGAATCATAGGTCGAAAGGGTTTCTTTGCATATTCGGTAGATATACTCGTGTTGATAATTACCCGTTATTCACCACTTGTATGCTTTGTTTGTGGTTGCATACCGTTATATTCATTACTAGACTCATGTATCTCTAGCCTAAACAAACATGTTTTAATAATCTTGATAACAATCTCAATCATTTCTAACGTTTGGTTAATTTGATACGTGACAATCATTTTAGCCTTAGCACATTTATAACATGCTAAGAAAGCTACAATTCCCTTGGAACGACCTGGTCTTACCTAAAAACCTTTACTATAAACGGGGGTTATACTTCACCCGTGTGTTTTGTGTATTAAGGAATCGGTAAAATTAGTATTATAAATTTAAAGCTTTCGACACGCATCAAAGTTTTTGGCACCACTGCCGGGGATTTGTTTTAGTTGTTTGCAGATTGTTTGCTAGTCTTGTGCATCATTCGTGTGTTTGAAATTCCTTGAAATCTCTTAAAATCTCTTAAAATCTGTCTTCTGTTACTGTAAGTACGTCGCACTTCTGTTGGAGTGCGCCGCACTTCCCCTGTTCTCGTTTGCTATTTTGCAGATAAATCCTGTAAGTACGCTGGTTCTAACACCAAGGCCGACGCACTTTTGTCCTGTGATCAAAAGGTACTCTTAGCTGATTATTTTCAGTGGTAACAAAAACCCCAAAATGCTAGACTCAGGTATGTAATCATTTGGAATTATGTTTTATTTGATTATACGCCTCGTAAATTTGTGAATATTTAGTTTTCATTCAAAATGAAAAAAACCAAAAAGATTTTCATATTTGCTTTATTTTTATTTTCTGGCATGTTCATGTTAATATAATAAGTTATGCGTTTGTTTGTTTGTTAGTTCTTGATTTGTTAATTTTTCCTTGCATTTCATCTCTAAAAAAAATATAAACAAAATTAAAAAAAATAAATAAAATAAAAAATTTAAAAATTTTGAAAATTTGCAGTAAGTACGTCGCACTTCTGTTGGAGTGCGCCGCACTTTGCACCTGCATACATAAAAAGTTTTGATAAAAATAAACCAGATGCATTTATTTCTTTTTATGTTTTCTGAATACATGTTATGTGTTTTCATCTTTGTTTGCTTCTCAGCATGCATGTTTGTTTATTTGCATCTTCATAATAATAACACTTATTAATAAAAAAAAAATAATAAAATAAAATAAAAAGTTCTCATACTGATGTACGACGCACATTCTCTTGTGTGCGCCGCACTTTTGGTCCTGAGAGATAAAAATATTTTTCGAATCTTTATCATTATAGTTTTTTGTTTTATGTTTGCATGTAGTTTGCATTTGTTGGATTGCTTGTGTGAGTGTGATCGTTTGCATATTTATGTTATGTATTGAAAAAAAAAGTTATTATAAAATCTAAAAAGAGTTTCTTGTTTTTCCTTTTTATTTTTAGTTTTTGTGTGCTTGTCTGACTATGTGAGTTTGCGTGATTGAATTGTTTGCTTACAGGTGTGTTTAAATAAAAATATGAAAAGTTAAAAATATATGTTCTGCATAATAAAATCACCGCACTCATGATTGTGCGCGGCGCACTTTTGTCAACTTTTGCCGCGATCCTAGTTTGAATTTTTGAAAAAAAAAAAAAAAAATAGATTCGATGTACGCCGCACTTTCTTTTAAGTGCGACGCACTTTTGGTCTGCAAAAATGTTTTTAGTTAAAATTTATTTTCTTTGATCGTTTGGGTATTATGCTATATTGAAACAATATCTTAAATGAATCTGTGCCCGAAACTTTCAGTTTTTTTATTAGTCTGCCTAAAGAAATGTTTGATAACCCAAAAAGATTTTATTTTCTTTTCATACTAGTTTTTTTGTGTTATTTATTTAATAAGTTTTAGCTTTATCAGTTTTGTGTGCTTGACTTTGTGTGTTTGGCTATTTTGTGTTATGTTATAATATAAACCAGAAAATGGAATTTTGCTAGAAGTGCGCCGCACTTACCCTTAAGCATGGCGTATTTTCTTCATCAGTCTGCAAAAATAGTTTTGTAAATTATTTGTTTTATACTTTATATAATTATTATGAGTTTGTTTTAAAATTAAAAAAATCCAAAAAGATTTTCTTTTCACCTTTATTTTTGCTTTCGTATGTGTTGTGAATCTTTGAATAATACTTATTGTATTTTCCTTCTATCATTATTTTTCATTTCGTAGTATTTTGAGTGTGCTTGTGTTTTAGTGAATTATGAATAAATAAAATTTTAAAAGAGGAAAATTTCAAGAAAATGTGTACTTTCTGCCTGCTAAAATTATCTATTATACTAATCTATTTTATAAAACAAAAAACTTTACAGTTTGTTTAGTATGGCTTGCATAGGCCTGTGTGCTCCGTACTTGACTGCTAAAAAAAAAATATGTGTTTTTGAACTTTGTGAGTGTGTTCGCTGTAAACCCTCACGAGACTATAATTCGTCCACTCGGGACACCGAGGGGTTTAAAGGCTTGTTGCATATGCTAAATGCAATCGTGGTGCCTACGAAAGTGTGCTTTATCATTTTACGTTTTTTGTAGTTTGTGTTTATTTTGCAGGATGAATAAAAGTGGAGGTTGGTCGGATGGTTTGCTTAACACTTGGGAGGTGATGTGATCGAACTGTTGGATTATATTTGGTTGAATTCACTCGCTTATGCTGGCTTTCGTTTAGCGCTACATCTTTTCAGAATTCAATCAAGAACCCCGGGAAGTTTCGTTTCTCTTATATTTATTTTTTCAATCTATCCTACTGTTAAGTTTAATCTTTCTAATTTGGCATATTGCTTAACTTAAGTGTGGGGGGAAATGAATTTGAAAACTGAGACTCATTCTTAAAATTGATTAAATTTTGATTTGCCCTTTTAGCTTATCTATTTTTTGTCACTTAGGTTAATATATTAGAATAAACTTAGTAAATAAATAAAGTTTTGATATCAGAGATGTGTCCTGATTGATAGAGCAGATCCGACTCGGGATCGATGATATTACTTGCGCATTTGTAACCATTACCACTATAATGTGAGGATATTGAGCTTATATCGGCATATGTCTTTTATGCTTGATTTCTTTCTTAATTGAGTGTGCCGGTGATTTATTGGTTCTAGAACATGTGCTTCAAATCATTACGAGACCGCAGTGAAATCACATTCGTGTGATATAGGTATTTATATATGATAAAGAGGCAACTTAGGATTTAACCCAAATGGCCATTCCATTTAACAATTCTTTTAGCTGATTACACTGATTAGCTAACCACTCAAATAAAACCCGTTTGTAGCACTCACTTTTAGTGCTAGATACCCCTAGTTTAACTTGCAGAGCCACCCATTTCATTTCTTTCATCCAATAAAAAAATACAAAAATATATAACATTTAGCCTATCCTTACCCCTTGTCGAAAGTCTATTCGGTTGGTTGCTAGTTACTTGGTTTGTTCGGATGATTTTTGATTAATAGTTCATTTGCACTCGTTGTAAGTGTTGTGCCATTTCAATGAACATGAATACTGCAGACTTCATGTTTCGTATTTTTTGTGGTGTATGCTTATTCTAAGTGTGGGGGAATTGTTGATTTTGTGATAAAAAAAAATGAAAAAAAAGAGAAAAAAAAAGAAACAAAAAGAGTGATACAGTATGAATAAGAGTTGGCGTGTTGTTTGTTGGCCAACAAGAGCGATTGTAGAGATATTCGATAACATCATGGTTTGTGGTATGTCGTGACTAGCAACATGGGTTTCTTTGACTTTTCGACACTTTCATTTTTCTTTTAAACCAATTTCAGTATATATTTCCCATGCCTTGTCCATACCCTTATTAACCCTTAGCCTTAACATTATAACCCAAATAAAAGTCCTCTTTTAATATTTATACTTGGTGCTTACGCCACGTCGGTGCAGTTTTGTTTCTTGTACAAGCATACGGTAATTTAATGAATCATGTCTGAGCAATTGAGTGTGATTTCCTTATATTCTCCATCATATAAATAATGAGTGTGAGTAAATTATACTTTTCCTTATTCGTGAGGTGCTTAGTCATGTTATGATAGCTTGAGAAACGTTATGCATCTCTGTTTAAGCATAAAAAAAATCCAAAAATATTTTTCAAAAATGTTCATTTTTGTAAAGCTTATTTTTTTTTCTTTTTTGCTTGACGACAAGCAAACCCTTAAGTGTGGGGGTGCTTGCGCTTCTTGCGACTTTCTTATAAAAACCAAAAATATTTTTCGATAATTCGATAATTTCATAGAATTTAAAAATTTTCTTTCCTTTCATTATTTAGGAACTTCTTTTGATTTTTCTTTTCTTAGTTTTGCTTGAGGGCAAGCAAATGTTTAAGTGTGGGGGCATTTGATAACGCTCAAATTATACATATTTCTATATGCGTTATCTATACTTTTATTCTTATATTTTGGTGAATTATATGAGCTTTTGATAGTTAATAGACTATATTTGATATTGTAGGTTCATCGGACGTGTCGTTGAAGAAATGGAAGAAAACACGAAGAAATGAAGTTAAAACGAAGAAATAAACTCAAGTTAAGATCTCCCGACACCTGTCCACCATTTTGGCCATAAGTTGAGCATACAAAGTCTGTTTTACCTCACGTTTGCGGCCACGAAAAGCTAAGAGAATTATCTACAACTTTCATGTTTGTGCCAAGAGCTGGAAATGAACACAAGTACGCCGGTTTTGCAATTTAGTGCGGCACACTTCCAAGTACGGAGCACAATAAATCAAGTGCGGAGCACTTTACAAGTACGGTGGGTTTTGTAAGTAAGTGCGGAGTACTTCACTCCTGATCAGCTATTATGCATTAAATTGAGTTCCAAACCAATCATGTACCTTCCAACTTGGTCCCCAAGTGTTCCTAATGCTTATATAAACCACAAGAACGACAGGAAATCAGCTAGCCATCAAGGGAGAACTGCTAGAGACGAGATCACTACCCAAAAGGGTGAATTAACACCAAGTTCACCCCTTTATCACTATCACATTCAATCACAACTATATCGGACGAATTAGCCACTTGTTTCTCATCTCCAAGAGGGTAGTGACAGTACCTAAAAGGTTTGGGACAGTAGGAGTTTGGTATATTGGGTTTTGATTTGTTTCTCTGCTTGTAAGCTTGTCTATTTCACCATATTCGATCTTGTTAACAATCGGTACTCTTCTATTATCTTTTGATATGAAAGTTTCTGAATTTTATGAGTTTAATATGTGTTTTACTTCTGTGATTATGGAGTAGTAGGCTTATGTTTGTTTGGGCATCATGGGAAATATGATATAGTCTTGTATGTATTAATATGCTTTTCATTGTTTATGCTCGTATGCTTAATATGTGATTATATGGATCATTGTCTATCCTTTGGTTGATCATTAGCAATTGAAGTAGGTCGAAAGGGTCAATTGTGTATGGTTGATTTTGAGTCGTCTTGGCCAAGTGAATCAATACTAGACTTGTGAGAATTGGATAGTAAATTGCTAGACAACCCGTATGATTATGTGTTTAAGGCCTAATCTCATGTCTAACGAACTTGATTAGGAGAAGTATACTTGTATGAACATTGACCATAAACCTATCTTAATGCACTTGATATGCTTAGAATCATAGGTCGAAAGGGTTTCTTTGCATATTCGGTAGATATACTCGTGTTGATAATTACCCGTTATTCACCATTTGTATGCTTTGTTTGTGGTTGCTACCGTTATATTCATTACTAGACTCATGTATCTCTAGCCTAAACAAACATGTTTTAATAATCTTGATAACAATCTCAATCATTTCTAACGTTTGGTTAATTTGATACATGACAATCATTTTAGCCTTAGCACATTTATAACATTCTGAGAAAGCTACAATTCCTTTGGAACGACCTGGTCTTACCTAAAAACCTCTACTATAAACGGGGGTTATACTTTACCCGTGTGTTTTATGTATTAAGGAATCGGTAAAATTAGTATTATAAATTTAAAGCTTTCGAAACATATCAATGCCATTATATCGTTTAGCAATAGTTCTAGGGCTACTAGCAATGGACACAACTTCTTCATCAAACTTAATATTTTCTAAGGATGGAACCTATAATTTTAAATACACTTGTTAGTTTATGCACACTAAAGATGAAAGAACTAATATACTAACTACAATATTTGGTAACATGCTCTTGAGGCCACCGTGGAAAAACTTCAACTGTTAATTTCTCTTTTGTCTTCGGGTCCATAGGTTTATCCTTAAGAGCTTGTTGTTGAGCCAAAAAATGACTACAAAAAATATACCATAACTTTATATACTTTATATAGCATTAATTTAAACTAAAATTAAAATGTAAGAATATGTATACAAATATACTTACTCGCGAAATGGCTGAATTTTATTATGATTTAGTAGAACATAGCGGTGTGCTTGAGCAAATGAATTGTAATCAAGCTCAATAATTTCAACCTTTCCTAGCTTACGACCACCCGAATTAAGAATATAAATCTCTTTTTCAGGAATGTGTTCATCATTTCTAGGAGGGCGATTAAAGATAGTCTCAACACCTTCGAAATATCTTGAACAAAAAGTAAGACGTTCATCTTTAATATATCCTTCGGCGATTGATCCCTCTGGTTGAGCCTTATTGCGAAAATATGACTTCAACCGCATCAAGTACCTTTCAACAGGATACATCCATCTATAATCAATGGGTCCACCAAGCTTCCACCAAGCTTGGCCTCCGATATCAAGTGGATAGTCGAATTGACCATAACTGTGAAAAAACTAGGTAAATAATTTCTCCATCTCGCATAATGTAAGTGCTATTTGAGACTCCATTTTGTCTAATTCATCAAGATCAAGAACTTTCACACACAACCCTTTGAAAAAGAAGCAAAATCATAAACCACTTTAACTACTCGAGATTGTGCTTGTGAAAGCATGGAAATCCTAAGAGCTATCGGCAAAATGTCTTGCATTAAAATGTGGCCATCGTGACTCTTAAGGTTGGCGATTTTACGATCTTTCATGCTCACACCCTTTGAAATATTAGATGAATATCCGTCTGGAACTTTAAGACTTTTCAAAACTTGTAAGGAGTTGGACTTCTCCGCACTAGACATGGTGTAGGATGATTTATAAGGTGGGGGTCATGCCTTATTCCCATTTTCATAAGATACTTGCGAGAGTTTTCGTTATCTTTAGTCTTCCCGTCTAAATTTAATAGGGTTCCGAGTAAATTATCACATACATTCTTCTCAATATGCATCACATCCGGATTATGTCTAAGCAAATCATACTTCCAATACGGCAAATCAAAAAAATACTCTTTTTCTTCCATAACTGATGCTCAGTAGTTTCTTCTTCCACAAAATTCTCTATAACCTCAAATGCACTTGATTAGTTGTTCGCTTCATCATGAGCATTTGTTGAACAACCAACACCATCCCTTGTTCATCTTATTACTGGATTTTTCAGACTTCCCATACATAAAACTTGCACCGCTAAGCTGTTTCAAAATATCACATCCTGTCAATAGGGTAGGCGGGCCCTCTTTCTCAAATGTAACGTCAAATTGGTCATTTTGAAACCGATATTTATGATTTTGCTCTAACCATCTACTATGTCCCATGTAGCAAAATTTTCTTCCATATTTTAACCAATTTTTTTGTCTCCGGAGATAACGTCTTCACTGTCTTCGCTCTCTTCCATCATCTCGGTGTTTGATATAGTGCCGTCATCTTACGTGCAGTGGAGATAACGTCACTGTCTTCGCTCTCTTCCATCGTCAAATGGGCAGGTTGCATATATTATTTTCAGTCCTTCTTTGTTTTACTGCAATGCTAGCATACTCATTGGGCTTTAAAGAAATAATTTAGGGAGCTTTTAGTGAAAGGAAGGGAGCAGCTTCTTTGAGAAGATTATTTGTACAATTTCATTAAAAGTCTTAAAATGTCTGCACTAGATGTAGAATATTTCATTTACAAGTGTAGTCTTTTTACATTTTATAGATACATTTTACATTTACAAGTGAAAGGAAGGGAGCAGCTTCTTTGAGAAGTTAACCTACCATTTTACATTTTATAGATACATTTTGCTTTCGCAAACATTTTTTTTTTTTTTTGAACGGCAGTTTGGTGCAGCGGAGTATCTTGCGTGCCACCAAGGCACCAAGTCTCTCGACCCGAGTTCGAATCATCTCTATAACATTAAGTTGTCTACATATTGATGATGAATTTAGTCTTGTCTACATATCTATAACATTAAGTTGTCGCAAACATTCCTCCTAGATAATGGGCGGAGCTATGTGAGGACCGGGGAGGGTCCCGGCCCCCTAGGTCTAAGCCCGTTAGTGTATTTATTTGCGATTTCATGTGTATTTCTGGAAAAAAAATTATTTCGGCCCTCCCATTTAATGTATTTCCCGAAAGAAAATTGTTTCGGCTCTCCTACGAAAATTTTTCTAGCTCCGCTAAGATACCGATTGTTGCTAGTATACTTGTCGAACAGTAAAACATTGCAACAAGTAATAGAACTACATATAACACATGCTATATTTAAAAACCACCTTTCGCTTAACAAGATCACTCATATATGTAGCAAAGAAGACACTTCGTCAATTTGCACAGAACATAGATAACTTTGTCAATAAGCTCATAACCAGATTAGAATACTTGATTTGATGCCAATGACAGAAGAACCCGTTATGTAACAAAATTGCACCAAATCATCTACTTGTCAATTAGACAATATCAACTATGCTAGAAAAAGATCCATCAGTTAAACATAAACAAGACAACCTTAAACATCATTCCCATAAACAACAACCTTGAGACCGACAATCCTGAAAATGCTTTAGAAGAAGACGAGCTGTCCAAAGACGGTGCCATGCCTGTCGGGGTTACTGCTCCAGCGCTCCCATTCAATGTCGTACCATTCATATTCATATCCGCTGGGGTTAAGGCTCCAACATTCCCATCCATTGGTGTACCATTTTGAGGTGGAGGCAGTGTCGCACCTGGAGTTGGAGAACTCATCCCTGCAGTCCCTCTAGCAGTACTGCAAATCATGTGGATACAGTAAGAAACTAAGAACCATACCGAGTATATCAAGTTACCAACTACCACAAAATCCATTAATAGTTGGCGCCTCCTCTTTTTTTTACATATATATCCGCCAATGCATAATGACATATTTAAAACAAGACAAAAATAAACGATGGGTCCATGTGGTTATGTGAAATTTCTCATTTAGGATATGTTACCGAGAAATAACACTAACAATGCCAAGTCACAATATCAAGTCATACATCCAAAATGATAATGGCCATTATGGTTTCGTTAAATATGAGGGTTATAACTTATAACGACTTTTCAACATTATATCCAAACACCGCTTTTAACACCACAACACAATAGCAACTTCACAGATCAACCCAAATGCAAACATCCTTACCTCACTCCCACCCTCACCTACCACCATGAATCTACTTCCAATGATTGAAGGCGCAAGTTGGATTGGGGTGGGATTGAGGACGATGAAGAAGGAAGAATTTGGGTTTTCGGCGGGTTTGTGTGATGCTGTGATATATTGAGGTGTGAAAAGAAGTCTTTCATACTTAACGAACTAGTTATCTACAGCTTTTTGACTGTTAGTGTTATAAAATCATGAATAACGAACTAGTTATCTACAACTTTTTGACTGTTAATTTTGGTAACACTGGCTGTATGCGAAAATCAGAGATTACCCTAAGGTACAAACCATGTAACTTTGCCTCAAAAGAAAGGTGAAGATCATACGCACATATCTCTTGTGTATAGAGAGCAAGGGTTTTAAATGAGAATTATACAATTTTTTTTTTTTTTTTTTTTTTTTTTTTTTTTTTTTTTTTGGTGTGATGGATAAGAATCAAGATTTTGTTCATCTCCATTTATGCAGACCGTATGCGTCCATACATTATAACATAGCATTACAGAGGATTGATCATGATGCGTTACATACAGTCGCATTCTTTCAGACCTGTCTGTAAGAACTCATGGTGTCTTGTCGAGGTCGACATAGAGTTAGTACATGGCTATAGAATATACGTTACCTTGAGATGGTTATAATTTCCTCGCGGAATTCTTATACGTAAATAACAGAGTATCCCTAGATGTAATAGACCAAGCAATTACAAGTATGCAGTCTAAAATAAGGAAATAGGCTTTTTGCTCAGGAAATACAACTTGTTGCATACAGTCTTGATATGAAAGATGATCTTAGTGAGCTTATACATCAGAAAAGAAAAAGCAAAACACAGTTACTTTTATTGAGCATAACAATAATAGAATACTAATGTTCGTGAGTAGTGAAATGATGCGCATTATGGTTATTCGGTATGCAGTACTATCAGAGGGGAACTTCATATCAAATATGGCATTAGGACATAGAACAGTTACTGAAGATTGGCTTGATACATCTTTTCTCCATCAAATAGACCTGATACCATTCTGAAAGCTCAGAATGATGCAATTTCCTTACAAGATACGCAGCGAATCTTTTGGTGAACAAGGCCCGATAAACTCCTGACTCAACACCTAAGGAATGTATCGTTTCCTAATCTTGTTCCATCTCAGATCCTCTCACACTTCTAGGATAACATAAAGATACTCCAACCCCTCACCAACATATCCAAACGTATTGTGACTTCATAAGGTTCTACTCGCCAACTTGCTAGGGTGTAATGAATTTCATCGGTTACCGGATGTAGGTGTCGGAAGAATAAGGCTAGAAAGCTAGAGTGTTAAACTAGATGTTTCTAGAATAATTGGGTGTTTTGATCCTGGTTAGGCATATTGTATTCATGCTATGCGGAAACAGGTTTGGAATCGCGCTGTTAAAAGCGGTGTTTGAGATAATATAATGATCAAACAGAGTCCTGTTTGTAAATAGTGCTTTGTTCAATCTCTTCCGATATAATAGAAGAAAGCTCAAGATACATACACAACGCAGATTTATCTCATAATAATTTAACGAATCGCGGGTATTTGAAAATGGCCGTGCTCATAAGATAGATCATCTTCTACAATTAAACTTCAAAGTGTTTTGGATATGTGGAGTGTGATTATGGATGATTTCTGTGATCGCTCTGATGGAATGGTCATGATATGGGTTTCAATAGTGTTTAGGTTACAAGTCATTCGGGGTTAACTTTTACTGTAAGTCAACATAGAGAGATGAAAATGAGTGAAGATTTCGCGCATAACCGTGGAACAAGAATACATAGGAGCCCAAGAATTGCGCGTAGCCTTTACTCAATGGTTATTACGATCGCATTCAGAGAAGTAATTTAAGAGATAGTAGGAGTACTATAATGTTGAAATGACCAGTTGTGCGTGATATTATTTGACACCAGTTTGCAAAGAATTAGAAGCTAATAAAGAGAGGAGGCCGCCAACGTATCTTTGCTATTTGCTTTCGGTTTTATATGGGCTTTCCTAGTTAGTGGTAGTAGGTACTTGAATATACTCGGTATCATGAGGTTTCTATGGTAGAGTTTATCTTAAGAGCTGTTATCTCTCTATGGAAGATACACATGAGAGATGAGGTTGCAAAGTATGCTAGAAGAGAGAGACTGCAGGATGAGTGGCTGAACACAACGCTCCCCCTTCGGTTCTCTTCCCCTGAAAGATCCCTCGACTCATCCCAAACACAAGTCTACTCAACAAGACTCTCTTCTCAGGATGCCTTTTATAGACTGACTGGCTCTACATATCCAAGTCCCAGACACGCATGGTATGAAGACTTTCAAATTTTCTGTTACAACATGGCTTATAAGGAGTCGAAGAAGCACAATATGTGAGTTAAAGATATCTCGCTTTAATATAAAAGAAATAGGATACGGAGAAGAAGGTATCATCGGAGATCGCTTAACCCAGCTGGTTCAAGTCTAACGTAGAGAATAGATATGTATATTATGTAATGGGGGAATCACAGAAACACTATAGATTCGGTATGAGTGCGGATGAGTAGGATGAGAGAATATCTGCAGCACAGATTTAGTAGAAAGGCAACATGGCGGATGAACCCTAACTTGTTTTTTGTGACGCGACTGTGTCATAGTCTTCATCAGAAGAGCAATGTTCTGGTCTCTCTAGGATTCTCTAGTTAGAAGTAAGATAAGTAATGTCTTCTCCCCACTGAAACAATTCAGGTTAAGTATAGTGTTCATAAATCTGCGCGAAACATAACATGTTCTAAGTCCAAGATGTGTTACTTGTCTATGTTTGACTATCTCCACTGATTGGATATTCTTAAATTTCTCTTCCAATATCACAATAGTTTGATATTGTCTAATTGACAGATAGATGATTTGGTGCAATTTATGTTACATAACGGGTTTCTTCTGTCACTTGGCATCAAAATCAAGTATTCTAATCTGGCTTATGAGCTTATTGACAAAGTTATTCTGATGCCTGTGCAAATATGACGAAGGGTCTTCTTCTGCTACATATATGAGTGATCTTTTAAGCGAAAGGTGGTTTTTAATATAGCATGCCTGTTATTATGTAGTTCTATTACTTTTGCCATGTTTTACTGTTCGCACCAAGTATACTAGCAACAACTCGGTATCGTTAGCGGAGCTAGAAATTTTCGTAGGAGAGCCGAACCATTTTCCTTTCGGGAAAGTACATTAAATGGGGAGGGCCGAATAATTTTTTTTCCAGAAATACACATGAAATCGTCAATAAATACACTAAACGGGGCTTAGACCGTAGGGGGCGGGACCTCCCCCGGTCCTCACATAGCCCGCCCATTAATCTAGGAGGAATGTTGCGACAACTTAATGTTATATATATGTAGACAAGATAAATTCATCATCAATATGTAGACATCAAAGCTTTAGTGAGAAATCAGCTACATTATCATCTGTATGACAACCCTTTACCACAGTTAATCAACCTGTGCGTCATAAAATCTCTAATAAAAATGAATGTCTTAATCTGAATGTGCTTTGTCTTTGAGTGATAAACTGGATTTCTTTCACAATGAAATATACTCTCATGTATCAAATGTTGGATGGGAGTATTCTTGAAGTGAATCCATAGTCTAAACAATTGATGTTATGCATCCAAAGCTTGACTTACAACAACTTGCAGCTGCAACATATTCAGCTTCTGTAGATGAGGTTGCTGCAATTGTTTGTTTTTGCCGTGCATGAAACTAGTCTTCTTCCAAAGATATTCGACATCCACCAGTGGTTGAATCTTCCTATCAATAATTATCTCTCAGCATAGTCACTATCTGAAAAGGCTTCCAAGTGAAAAGGTGACTCTTAGGATACCATAATCCTAACTTTNACGGTATTGATTGTGTTAAAACTAATGTTTTTGTCTGCCTGGGCGTGGTTTTGGCTTTTTAGGTTTGGAAACTTGTGTTGTATCCTGGTTCGCCAGGGGTGAGTTGGGTGTTGTCGCGTACTTCAGTCTTCCGGATGTGATCTTTATCTTTATGAGGGTAGGGATTACCGGGTATTTAGCTACGTAGAGCGGCTGTTTATCCTGGTGCCCTTCTTATTTTCTCGATGCTTAACTCACCTCTTTTCACGTTTATTTTACAATAAATTTGCCAAGTCTTTTCTTTTCTTTTTTTAACGTTATGTAACCTTGTATAGGTGAAATGCCATTCTTGGTAACGCTCATGTGTTAAAAACGACTCGGTATGCTACCAGAGTTGGGGGTGGTTACAGGTGTGGCCAACGGCCAACGAACAATGAGGCACACTCAATATCAGAGGTCAGAAATTATATATGTCTTGGGTAGGTTGAGAGTCGTGTGGTCACTCGGTAACGCTAGGGAATAGATGAGTAGGTGAATAGAAAAAATAGCAGTGAGATAATAGTGAGTCGCAATAATAAGCATTTTCGAGGAGAAGAATGGATAACCACCAGGCGAATACATTTAAATTTGGCGCGCTAAAAAGATGGCACAAGAAGGGCGTATGAGCAGTGATGTGCTGAGGGTTTGCTTGCACGTATCTGAGACTGGTTGGGAGGGTGGTCAGACGTGAGGGGGTGTGGAAGGACGGTGAGTTTTGGGCGGTGTCTGTGAACTGGGTGTGACAGCGTGTCGCGGATCGCACGGTATGAAGCGCGGGGGTTTGGTGTTTGGGGCTTCGTTTCTCAACCCTTCGGGATTGCTGTGCTTTGCCTCCGGCCGGATATTCTGTTGGACTTAGTCCATCGATATGTATCTATGCTGCTGATGTTGGGGTAAGGGTGCTGATCGGGGGTATGTGTCGGCTGGAGACCACTGGTGGAGTGAGTCACTTGGAATATGGGGGTGGGTGTATAGTTGGCTCTAGACAGGAACTGCAAGATTTTCGAAAGATTGAAGAAATTCACTATAAAAGAGAGAGAGATTTATGAAATAAAGAAGGGCGCGTGTAAAATGACAACTTGGCGCAGGAAAGATAATATGAAGTGAGGATGAGATGAGGGGATAGATAGATGGAATATGGAGATAATAGGGTAATAATACGGAATTCAGACTAAACATTTGATGCCACAAAAGTTCAGGGTTGGTCGGCAAAATGCCGAAAAAAACTATTTCTAAAAGAAATGAGAGCCGGTTGAGAAGGAGATAATCTGCGCTGAGAGGGGGAAAACGGTTTGTTGAAAGTAGAAGAAGGGCGCCTTTGAGAAGATGAGCAACTTGCGTAGAAAGAGAGTAAGGTAGAGGTAGAGTAACTGAAGTAATAGGAGTAATAGAATGCAACAAAATTTTGGATGCGACAGAAAGATGTAGGAGGTTGATCGTTAAAAAGGGATCCGAGAGAGGGTAGTTCTTAAGAGAACAATAGGGGAGGGGTGAGAAGTAGCATATCAGTGCTGAACGAAGAAGTTTTTGGAGAACGTAGTTGGTATTGCTGGGGGGGGGTGACTCTCAGGTCCGTGTCGTTGCTTGCCGCAGACGAATGTTGGCCACGGCAGAACTTTGGAGTGCATCAACAGTTCTTTTGCGCTAAGCAAAGACTGAAAATCTTCCGCGTGTAATTAACAGTTTTTTTTTTTTTTTTTTTTTTTTTTTTTTTTTTTAATTATCGAGGAAATTTTATTTTGTTAGCGCAAAAAACAATTTGATGCATCAAATTTGCGTGCCAAATTTTTGCGCAGCAAGAAAATAGAGTAAAAGAATAAATATTTCAAAAACTTTTTTCAGCAATTATCTATTCCTCACCTCTATTTTTTTAAGAAATATTTTGGGATTTTTTCGACAACTTAACTTTTGTGCATCAAAATTTTGTTGAATTTATTATTATTATTATTATTATTATTATTTTTTGGCAAGTTGTATTTTAAGGCCCTTCTTTTATTTCAAAAACTTTTTTCAGCAATTGTCTATTCCTCACCTCTATTTTTTTTAGAAATATTTTGGGATTTTTTCGACAACTTAACTTTTGTGCATCAAAATTTTGTTGAATTTATTATTATTATTATTATTATTATTATTATTATTATTATTATTATTATTTTTGGCAAGTTGTATTTTAAGGCCCTTCTTTTATTTCATAAATTTCTTTTTATAGTGGAATTTCTTCAAATCTTTTCGAAAATTTATTTGTCTAAATTCCAACGTATAATAACCATATTCCAATACATATACATGTATAGACAGATAGATAGCAATTACCAACATAGCAGATAGATAATGATAGGACTAGTCAAAGAATATGGTAGGCAAGCACAGCAATCGAAGGGTTGAGAAAAGAACCCAAACACAAACACCTTATATGATGGCGACACGTGTACAATTCACATGACAAAATCACACTCTTCACACCCCTACTCTGACCACTCACAGTAGATAGTAAAAACCCTCAGCAATAATGTCATACCCTTTTTCATCTTTTAGCAGAAATTTAAATGTATTCTCTGTGTTATCCATTTTCTCTCAAAATGCTTATTATTATTATTATTATTATTATTTTTTTATTCTATACTAATTATTTATGGTTTAGATAAAAATTAGCCTACAAAAGTATACAAATTTATGTACTTATATTAGTGTTATTGTTGGACGTTGGCACATGTAACAACTTGGTACATAGATGTTTTTTAAAATGAAGTTAAAGATGGCATTTCACCATAAATTACATAACCTTAAAAAAAAGAAAAGAAAAAAGACTTGGCAAATTTATTTAAAATAAACGTGAAAAAGGTGATTTAAGCATGAGAAAAATAAGAAGCAACCAGGATAAACACCCTCTAGTACTAAATAAATTTACTCATAAAGATAAAATAATGGAACATGAAGTAGGACATACCTCGGAGAACCAGGATAAACACAAGTTCCATAACCTAAAAAGCAAAAACCACCCAGCAGACAAAAACATTAGTTTACAAAATCAATAACTTTGTCTTTATATATAAGCCAAAAAGAAAAGTCTACACTTACTAGGATCAGTTTTAGCGACAATAGCAGTGCCAGCAAAGTCACAAGAACCAAGCGCCAGGAAAGCATGCATGTAAAAGCTGTTGAAAGCATATGAAGCATGCGCTTGAAGTGTGTCCGGAAGAAAACAGTCACCGGATTCTTGTATCGGTGTACAGTCTGCTCCGGCACCACACGCGTAGTTTAGAGCGTTTTGTAACGCGTCTGGTGATGCGTCGTTTCTAGCGACGCACCATGTTGTTGCTGATGTGAAGTTGGGCGTGGTGAGAAGGTGTAGGATTAGGATGAGTGATATGGTGGAGAGTGTTGATGTTGCCATTGGGGGAATACACAGAGTGTTTGTGAGGTTTTTGAAATGTAAAGAGTGTATGTTTGCCTATTATTTGTACTGTTTGTACAATTTTACCGTTGGGAAAATATTTGTGTGACTTTTGTTTTTATTAATTTTGTTAAGGTAAGTTTAGTAAAATGTTGACATATACGTTTCTCTTGTACTCGGCGACCTTGCATATTAGCGTTAATATTTTTTTTGAAAGGCAACATATAATAAACAGACGACCTCAAAAAAAGCAAGCAAGCCCAAAGCTAGCTAGAAGCTTAAAATACCAAGAGTAAAAATTACAAGCACAGATACATTTAAGAAAATTAATTGAAAGGTCTGGCAACCCAACTGTTCCAGTCCACCATCACCTTCGACCCAATAGGAGCCGACATCCAAAGCTTAGCCAAACGTTGCGTTAATTTGATTGTGCATTTTTTTATGTGTACATATAAGGGTGTCAATTAACTGAAAGTAAAAAAAGTTAGCCGTATAAATTGTACGGAGTAATTAAGTCTTTAAGTCTAAATAATAAAATAATTACATTATTTCGAAACAATTTTGTCAAAACAAATCTAATTGCTAGAAAAATCGAAACAATCAAATTGTTTATTTTGCCACGTTGCAAAATCGTGCGATAGCCATTTACAAAAGATCAAGGTTCGCACATACCTCACCGAGTCACCATTGATACTCCACACTTCAATCAAATCTCGTGAATTTCCTAATTCTTGGACTTTGGTTCTATCTTCAAAGGTCCATGTCCTAACAAGAGTATGACCAATATAAGTGGGTGTCGATCCTCCTTGTTCCACATCACATTGTTCAAACTCGATTAGACCATATTTAGAATAATTTAAGCTTTTAAGTAACGCTCACATTGTGACACTTTTAGGTTGTAAAAGTAATAATTGTATGTTACGGAAATCACAAAAAAGGAAATAATCTGAATGATTAATTTATGCGTTTAAATTATTTGCTTAAAATGTAGATTAAGACGTGGAAAAATCAACGATAAACATAAAATGTGAGAAAAGAATGACCAAGACATGCATCAAATGGAATGAATTAAACATGCAAGTCATATTAAGTATGCTCGCTAAAAAGAATATTACAACAACAACAACAAACCCAATCCCGCCGGAGCAGGGTATGGGGGGCTAAAAAGAATATTGATTGGAATAATTAATTTGTGTGCTTAAATTATTTGCTTAGAATGTACATTAAGACGTGTAAAAATCAATGATAAACATAAAAATTTGAGAAAAGAAAGTGTTAACACTTCAAAATTTCAATTTGTCAATTTTTCATTTTTTATCACTAAACGAAAAAGCTTTTAGTTGTTACCTTAAACTTTTGAAGTTTGTCACTTTGATGTATTTTGTTCATGTAAAATAACTATTTTTACATTTTGTAACCACTCTATTGATAACAAATGATAAAATTGTCATTTTACATCAGCGAAATACATCAAAGTGAGGAATTTATAAGTTTAAGATAACAATTAGAAACTTTTTGTTTCAGTGATCAAAAGTAGAAAAGTAAACAAGTTGGATAAATTTATAAATGATTAGCCCAAAAAAGAATGACTTAAAGATGTAAGACAGTCATATTAAGTATGCTCGCTAAAAAATAAATGATTTATGATTAATTTCCGTGCTTAAGTTATTTGCCTAGAATGTAGATTAAGACGCGTAAAAAAGCAATGACAAACATAAAATGTGGAAAAAGAGTGACCAAGGCATGCATAAAATGGAATGAATTAAACGTGGAAGATAATCATGTTAAGTACGCCAACTAATAATCTTACTGAAAGAGTAAAAATACTTTGACATGATATACCAACGGTGCCGCAGAATGTTAATTGTGATTTATAGGTGTGTATATTTCATTTTGGTTCGGTTATTGGCTAAACCTAAACTATTAACACTATTGTTCAGTTATTCATAATTAAAAGTATTTGGTTACGGTTAATAGCGGTTTGGTTAAGATTAAGACGGTTAAAACGGTTCGGTTAATCGGTTAATTCGGTGTTTGAGCAAATGTTCGTAGATGCTCTTCAACCCTAAGCTTCAGGAGACTCCGCGGCAGCTCCTTCTTCTTGTAGGCTGAAATAAGAGAGAACACCGTTAGCTCGCCCCGGGTTTTTAGTCCGAGACCAAGCTCAGGCGTGAGAATGAGTACTTGGTATAAGTGAGTTATGAATGATAAACGGTAAGCAACAAGTAAAGGGAAATAAAGATTGAGAGAAGTCTATATGGGAGTGTGTGTGTGTAAGGATCCCTGTTCATGTGCGTGAACAGTTCCTTTTATACTACCTGTGATTAGCTCCATGACAAAACCCTTTGTGGAAGCTAAGTTGTCTTCTAGGTGCAGCACATAAAGCGCTGATAAGCACCCGGCTTGGTCTTCGGGGTCAAAGTTGTCTCTACGTTAGTTTGTGGACCAAGCGTCTGTGCTATTCGTACTACGTATGTCAGTTGCCAGTGTACTAGCTCTGACGGCCAGTGTACTAGCTCCGATGCAGGCATTGATCTCCCGAGCAGACAGCTCTCCTGAGCAGACAATGCCTCGTTCTGGAGTAGTTTTATCTTAGAAACATTTGGAGTTAATTGTGATTATCTCCTCCGGAGTATCCGGAGGAGGACATACCTCATCATGTCCCCCCAGTCTAGTATCAATGTACTGCTAAAGAATTGGTACTAGACTTAAAGAAAAGTTTGTCTGGTCGTTCGAATTACTCGTTTGGTTAATTGACAGTACCTTCTCGGGCATGCTCGCATGTATTTTTAGAATTATTTCTACTGCACCAAAATCGTGCAAAGAATAAAAAGTAAAAATGTATCAGAGTTTTGGTGTGTTGATGCGTCGCTTTCCGAGCCTTGTGTAACTAATAGTTTACTCGGGCTAAATGACAAGTCTACCATGGGCTTATTAGGCCCGCGTCATCTAAACCTCGTAGGCCTTGTCTTTTACTGGGGTAGTATAAATACTACTTTTCATTATCTATTTTTTACCTCCTCATTTGTTACCAAAGTATTTTCATTTGTCCTTTACATCACATGTTTGTTAAAAACCCATGGGTCTCATCCGGAGCCTAGGAGCCAACTGTTGTACTTCTTCCCTTTTTTTTATAAGTCACCTTAGTGTACGCATAAAAAGGTAGGAAAGTAAACACTAAGAAAAATTTTCTCTTGTCCTCGATCAGAGGTAAAGGGTATCTCGATCGGTGTTTACTCTTTAACCTCAATCGAAGTTTTGGACTGGTCTCGCCTCGTAGTTCGGTTGTACCTGATCGAAGCGGTTGTGGCTCGGTCGAAGGTGGGTATTTGAGGTTGGGAAGAGTCGTCTCATCAGGAGGTTGGGAAGAGGTGTCTTGATCGAAGGTTTCTCATCCTTAGGTGAGGACGAGCTGTCTCAATCAGAGGTACACACTTCTCTTACTGTTTTGCTTTTTCGTGAAGTGTTTGGCTAGCAAATAATGTTTGACTAGTAATAATCTTTGACTAGCAATAATGTTTCCAGCACCATGTTCCCCACATAATGTTCTCGTGAAATGCTTGGTTGTGATACTTAAGTCTTCACCTGCTTTTTTGGTTTTGTTAGATTAGTTGGTCTTGGATTTTAAATTGTGTATAGCCCCATTGTTCATTAGTTTGCTCCCACAAAATAGATTTTCGCCCACAAAATTTGGACGCACCTGTTTGAACTATGTCAAATAGTATAAAAAGCATAACTAGTATAAAAAACAATACATTCATTACATTTACTTTGTATTGCTCATTACATTTTCATACATGCAAAATATATTTTTAATAAAAGATACGAAGTGAGTAAAAATGAAAACAACTGAGGATATAGTTACAATTTAATATGAACAAACATGAATGTAGTACTACGATAAAAGCTAATAAAGGTCGTTAATAATGTTCCGTCATTTACACGATGATTTTTATTCTTTGTTACCTTTTTTTTTTTTTTTTTTTTTTTTTTTTTTTTTTTTTTTTAAGTTATTTTGCTCAGCCCCTATTTATGAGTATACTAATAAAAGTCAAAGTTAGAATTAGCTAATAAAAGTCAAAGTTAAAAGTGTCAGTTAATAATGGTTCGGTCATTAACGAGCTGATTTTTTATTCGTTGGTTACATCGGGTTTTGTTATTATTTTTTTTATTTTTCGTTTCGTTATTTTGCTCACCCTATTTATGAGTATATTATTTTCTCAATGATTTCTTTATTGTAAAATGTGAAATTAAAAAAATGATTAAAACAAAATATCAATTTTTTTATACAATAATCAATTGAACTAATGGCTGAGCTCGATTGTAAAAGTAAGCAATTTGATTGGCTAATAAAAGTCAAAGTTAACATTTGCTAATAAAAGTCAAAGTCAAAGTCAAAGTTAACATTTGCTAATAAAAGTCAGTATGTAAAATAAAAATTTGTTCCACCTTTGTATTAGACTTTCACGTTTTGTTCTAATATGAACACAAAAACTTGTTTTACCCGAGATGTTAACGCTGATTACGTATTTTAGTGTTTTTACTCACTTCATCATCTAAATTTACTCACTTGTAACCACCTTCCTGCCACCACCATGTCAGATTTTGTGTATTACATATGACTTCAATACCTAGTAAATTTACCATGCATGCAAATATGCGTATGTAACAATGTGTGATTCTATCACTTTCTTATGGTGATAAAATGTGGACCTAGCCCGAAGCTAAAGACCTTTCAAGATCCACTGGAACTGAAACTAAAAAGACGACATCAAACACAGATTTTTATCCAAGTTTGGTTATCCTTAAAGAAAGGATGAAGGCTGCTACCGTCGGATCCATCTTAAATCAAACATTCAGATATATAGAAATCATTCATAAGACAATTCATCTGGAACTTGTGTTAAATTGTGGACTTTTGCTGAATGAGAACTGGTAACAAACATAAAGGAGGTTGAAGACGAGTCATCTACTATTTACTTTTAGATAAGAGTTTCATTTTAGCGAAAAATAATTGGTAAAATTTACATTTTTAGCCGGTTTAATACATAGCTGGTAAACTCTGTGCATATTGCTACAAATTATGAAAGTCTATTACAAAAAATCAAGACAATTTGTAGTTCACAATTCAGGTATTACAGGAACCGAAAACCAAACCGACCGAACCGAAAAAAACACGAACCAAATATATAATCGAATTAGTCACCAAACCGAATCATATATTCGGTTTTGGGTTCGGTTATGGTTTTGGCAAATTGTAAACCGAATCGAACTGAACTGAAAACCAAATTCATATAAATTTATATATTTATTATATATTTATATACATAAAAAGACAATTAAATTTTTCCTAGTATCAATAAAACAAGTTTTAAGCTTGAAATATTATTATTTTTATCTTAAAAATATATATACAATTATATTGAAAAAGCATATAAATTATGTAATTCGTGTTATTCGGGTCAACCCGAAAACCAAACCGAATTCAAATTTGGTTTTTGGTTCAGTTAAATCATATTTGAATTCGGTTTGGTTTGGTTTTTAGTTTTACTCAAAAAAACATTAACCGAACTTACCGAACCAAATAAACCGAATAACATGATAACCGAACCGATGAACACCACTACCTTAAACCCGAATAAAATTATAAAATATGATAAGCGTTCAAACAGAAAGCCATAAAAAAAAATACAAAGTCTAAAAAGTGATCAATAATTGACATGTGCGTATCTTTTTCCTTCCAACTTCTTTTCCTCTTTCCCTTCAAATTCTTTTCCTCTTTCTTATCTCATCAACATTGTTTTTCATTTTTAATTTCTTCATCCAGAATCTAATACTTAAATTCTATATTTAATTACTTCAATTCGTGATTTAATTAAATCTGTAGGACCGTAAATATAACAACTTTATCACACTTATATTGGTTGAGAATTGGTGACTTGATGATATATATGTATGTGTTTTAGAGAGAGAAAGTAGAATGAAACTAGAGAGAATATTTCTTATAAAACACACACTTACACACATAAACACACATACAAATGACTAGGTATGTGCCTTTTATACATCCATCATATGCTTAATGGATGGGCTTTCTATGGGCTTGGGCTTGGACTTGGTTTATGTTTACTTCTTAATAGACTTACATGATATAACACATGATATGCTAGTTTACCAAGTCCAATGCCCAACTAGCTTAGACTATAACTATTTCTTACACACGACACACTATATTACAAATATGAGAACGACCATCACTTTTCTATAAATCTTAAATGCTAACAATCTCCCCCTAAGGGATGGTTGTTCGAATGAAGCTCCACGTGATTAGGTCTTTGTCTTCTTTGTCTTTGAACTTTGCGTGTCGTTGTA
>LBNU01013083.1:29891-43568 GCA_014162995.1 Artemisia annua | reverse complement strand
TATAAAGATTATACCTTCTTCTGCTCTTCCTCAGATTCTGAAGAGCTGCTACCCTCATCAGATGAAGATTGCTGCTTCTTGGCGCTCTTCTTAGTCTTGGTCTCAGTCTTGGTCTTCTCAATTGCCTGAACCACAGCGCCATTGACAACTTTCTGCTTCTTACTGCTTACCACTTGCTTCTCGATAATCTCCTCTGCATCTCTCTTGCCTGTAACGTATAACCCACTGATAAGCACACTAAAAATTACTCAAATATCTCACACTACCTAGTAACTTTATTACATGTCACTAGTTTCAATTATAAAACAATGGCAATCACACTAACTAGTAAATTTTATATGTCACTAGTTTCCAAACAATAAAATTACAGATTACAAACTTTTGTAACAGAGCAGATACAATAACAGCGTAAGTGACCAAGACAAACTTATGAGTACATAAAATGTGATTTTGAAAGTAGTAACTACCAAGTTTTCAATGGTTTTTAAAAACTTTTTAAGTCATATTAAATTAACTAAAATGTGATTTAAAAGTAACAAATAAGTGTTCAATAATTTTTTCAAATCATATACGACAATACAGCAAAACAATCATCTACTCAAAAAATTACTGTTACTTTTGTAACAGAGTAACAAAGGTGAATTAAACTAACAAACATGAATAACCAAAACCTTAATACAGTTAGCACCTTTGTAAAGTCCAATATTTACCCAAAACAACTACAATCAACTTATATCTTCAAAAAGCATCAAGCTTTTCATTCAAACTAATATACAATCATCAAAAAGCAATAAGCTAAAATGCAATTTAAATCCATTAAAGTTCTCAACAAATTTGAATAACACCTATTACTCTATGTAAAAAATTAATATCTATACAATTATCAAAAAACTATATCCAGCTTCATCTTTCAAAAGTAACAACCTTTTCATTCAAATACTCATAACATAAACCTTTTTTTCGCAACAGAGCATACCAATAATAAAACAACCTCAAAATACATCAATATAAATCAATTAACAAACTACATAAATGAATCAAACTTTCATCTTTATTTCATATATCACACAACAAATTCATATAATCCAATAAACATATAAAGTTACAATCTTTAAAATAAAAAACAAAAAAAGCTACCTTTTTTCCCTGATTTAACAGGAGCCACAACAGCAGGAGCAACCTCGGCCTGAAACAAAACCATAAAACAAAACATCATCAGAATCAAAACACAAACACAAAAACCAATAAAACAAAAACACAATCAAAGAATAACATATATACCTTGACGGCAGACTTCTTGCTTGACTTAGGCATGATAATAGTAGTAAAGAAACTAGGGTTTATGAGAGATGAAAGAAAAGGAGGCTGAAAAACCCTAGGAGAAATTAGGGTTTTAGAAAGGGGGTGAGGGTGAGTTGTGGGGGTGTTAAGTGAATTATATAGTGACAGCGTTGGTAGATATTTTTCATCACTTGACGCCGTTTATTTTAGGTTTTGGGTTTTCTATACCGTTTGGTTAACGTGTGGCGCTTCCGTTAGTCTGACGTTACGGCTAAATGGATCTTTATTTTTCTTTTACTATAAGAAATGTAAAATGTTTAATATTGGCTTGAAACACCACTTCCTTCATTTAATTTAATTTCGCGTGTTTGGCCGCAGACGATTATTAAAGATTATAAAATCTTAAAATTATTTTGCTGCAAAAATGTCATTTTAGAAAAATAATCTTTGTTTGAATGATAAAACTTATAAAAGATTATAAAAAAAAAAAAAAAAAAAAAAAATCTTTCATAATCTCTGAATATCAAAAATTACTTCATGTAGCTTATAAAAAATAATCTTTTTTTATAATCTCCATCTGCAGCACCATCTCCAGTTTCAGCAACAGTTACTTTCGCCAAACATTGATATTGGATTATCTTTAAAAAAAATAAGTTCTCAAAATATAAGTTGCATAAACCAGCTTTTAAAAACATGTTAGAGATTATATTCATAAAACTACCGGTTTGCTCTTTTATTCATTATTACTATTCACATTGTGTTTGGTATTTGTATGTTCAATTATGTTATTTTACACATTTACTCTACAATAAACAACTATTTTTGCCAAACATACTCAAATATTATTTTTTAAGTATCTTATTTTTTGATACCTTTCAGCTTCGACGATCACCACTTCTATCACCTCCATACCCATTTTTTAACAAATTTAATTAAAAACTAAATTAAAATTTTATTCATAAATTAAAAACATTACAATGATAACTAAAAACTTAAACGTAAGAAATTAAAAACGTAAACTAATATGGTAAATTCCATTTTGCCTTGATCGCCTCCTTCATCAGCCACCCTTTCGAGGTGGATTCCACGCAAGTGATCAGTACTCAGTAGTGCTCTGTTTACGTATGTGATGTAAAACATGATTGGTATCGGGTTTGAGATGGTTGTGTTTTTCGGATTCTTGTATTGAACGATAAGGACCAAAAGATGTTATTAGAAATCACGAACTTGGGTAATGCTCACAATAAACCGTGTGATGTTTGTTTTACTATGTGAGAATAGTATGAAAATGTATAAGGACTTCGAGTGAGTCTTAAATGGTGTGTGATGCCTTCTATTTATATAAACCCTTGATAGATGACCAACGGTTGTCAGGAGGCCACGTGTTGATCATCTAATGAGCAGACAATGAGGACATGTATTCTCCCCTCCTTCACTCGTACAAGATAATGCATGTCGTGCGTCCCCACTGTCATATGTCTAATGCACATCTTAACTGTTGATGACAGTTGAGAGACAGTTGTCCCCGTTCATTTCTGGTACACGGTCTAAGAAGTCTTCCAGGTTAGGTGTAGCTTGAAAATGAAGTGGAGCTTTATCAAGTGTTGTTAATGGCCATCATTGAATGTCTGTGTTGGGCTTGACTTCGTCGTACGTTTCATGGGCTTGGGCCATTAACATTGATACGCTATCAAGTCCCCCATTCTAGTATTATAGCATGGGCTAGTGGTATGATTTTGGACTAATAACTGAGTCCCCAACCCTCAATTTGCATCATACTACCAGGGTTCTGTCTCATGTTACGTGTTTCCGGGTTAAGGACATAGTCCCCCACGTATATGCGTTTTCAGGTCGTGATGAGTCAGGCTAAGAATGGCCTCATAAGTTTCTAGGGCACAGGTAGTTAGGCTAAGACTGACATGATTTGCACTTATTGCGATTTTGATTTTGCGCAACTCTCGCATTAAATGTTTTGCTCGGGAAAGGCAAGGGAATCTTTGTGAAATGACCTTAAGGCAGTTAAAGTCGTCGTTTGAACTCGTCCTATAAACTGTTCATGATGTCAATGAGCCATTTAATGCGATGCTTGCCTGAAAACGCGTAAATGTTATGCGATTCTTTCATGAAGCGTGTTATCCGTTGGGATGTTGCCACGTGCAACCCATCAACTCTCACTTTTGCCTATAAATAGGGCCAAAACATATGTGAAGCTAAGTCAAAATCATTTTTGTCAAAAACGATATAACTTTTCCATTCCTTTTTTGCTATGACTCCTCCTCATTTTATGCATGAACTTATTACTGGCAATGACGCTGTTGACCATGAAGCGGAGGATGTGGAGGGTGGTACTGATGAAGCTTCATTTAACCGTCAGGTTGACCATGAAAGTGTCAAACACCCGCTTTGACCTGTTTGCATACACAATTCTTACACAACCTACAAAACCATTAATTGATAAATAAGACATGGACTTAGACACTTCAAAACAATGTTTAAACACATTTACTTTGACTCGGGGGGTTCAACATGATTAAGCTCGACATTTTAACTATACTTGCACACTTATCCAATAAGTCTTTACCTCCTTCGCGTAGAACCTACAAAAACATTGCAACTATAACAGTAAGCTTTACACTTAGTAAGTAAAACGGAAATAACACAAGATTATACATCATATATCATATAAGCATCATCCACGCCATTAGTCCTTAAGACTACTTTCCACAATCACTTACACATCACACTTAAAACACATAACATCAATCATACAAAAATCTTTACATACGTTAGACAAGTCACAAATGAACTTAAACACACATTTTGCTAGTCTTGCCAAACTAGCCTTAATATATTCTTAATCCAAGCTCATTAGGCTAAATGCCTCATACACCTTTATTATCGTATTTCACATAAAACAAATATGATCTAATCAATATAATTTCATATCATAACCATTCTACTTACCTTGAATCCAAACTAAGACACCAAGAATACCATCTCCACCATTTCTTGACTCCTAGTCAATAATCACTAACACTTATTTTCACATAAAAGCAATATAAATAATAAGGGTTTACCCAGATCATTAAATATGCCCAATTAACATATATAGTCATCATATGATCATATCATGATCATTTGATGAAACATCCAATTTCTAAAATCGTGAATTGACCTTAAACCTAATATCTCAAACACTTAATTATTGTTTTTAAAACATACTTACCTATAGCCCCAACTTAGGTGTATGAACCCTAACCCTTTCACTAATTAAATCACTAATTAACACAAAATATAAGGTTACTTAATAGTGAAAATCATTGCTATGAACTAACTTTGGATTAGAACCTCAAAACCTTCATCAATAGATTGTCAAGTTGATATTTTCCTCCTTTTTTCTCTTCTTGAACCAACATCACCACACACACATGAAAACACTAGAACTCTCTTGACAAGTCCAGGGAATGATACGAGTAATACTTATCTAATTATAAGATTAGTTATAACTTTGGTCTGTTGGCAAAAGCATTCCTTTTAATCCGTTCCTCTTATAACTGTGACACACTAAACTTTCTAAAACCATTCATATAATATTTGATTTATAGTTTGACTATCGGGTTTGACTAACCAATCATATCGAGTCTCCCAACTCATAAAAGTCTTAGTCAAATTACTCCAATGATATTCTCATTATTTAATACTTAAAACCCGATTTTGGGGTGTAATAGGATGTGCATCATGGGCCCTTAATGAAATTAACGTTCAAGTCAATTCATTGTGCGATTAATTGGTCAGATGCTTGTTGATATGACTTTGTGTGTTGATCTGGGTGTTGCTCCCTGTAGGGGCGGACCTACAACCATCGTAGGTGGTGCCCGGGAACCACCTTAAACACTATATTCATTTAGAATAAATGTATTAAATAATTTGGGACCTACCTTGAAAATATATAGGGAACTACCTTAGGTTCATTTGGAAGAAAGAAAAAGGAAGAAAGGAAAGAAAAAAAACCGGCGGGAATTTATAGAGCTTAGAGAAGAATATGGGGAATATTAAATAAACAAGAAAATACTATTTAAAGAGTGGTCAAAAATTATTGTGGGTCATAGATTTATTTATTATTATTTTTTTGCGTGAGGTAAAATTTAGTTTTTTTAAGTAAGATTATTTTGTTTTTTTCTACTTTAATAGAAATGATGATAATTACTCCATATTAAAAAGGACTACTATTTGTTTACTTTTTGGATACAAGAATTACGTAGTATTACTACAAACATCAAGACTTACTGTGAATTAAGATATATGTATGGTGCTTGAATTAATTGTAAAATAACGTTAAAACGGACTCGTTCAAACCCGACCTGACATATTGATCGGTTGACTAACTGACCAATCGGTTTATTTCACTTGATAAAATTAGGAACCACTTTGGTTTCCGGCTGAGTCCGTCACTGGCTCCCTAGATCCTTAATGAAGTTAACATGTCAGTTAAGTTATTGCATGTTTTCCATTTTGATTATTTTACATTGTATGCATAAACGTTACCCGAAACATTTAACCAAAATATCACAACTATAATTATTTGCCGCTATTAAGTCTCGTTTATGTATGGGTACTCATCTAGTATATTACTAAAATAAGAAATAATGATATTTAGAAATGAATATTCAATCTCTTTGAAATGAGAGCATAGATTTGAGAATGATTGAAGTTGTTACGTACGTAAATAAGTTTCTTAATAGTTAATACCCCACAAGACATACTTTTCCTCATAACCCATATATGGCCACAATTTGCTTATCTCAAGTGCTTGTTTGTTACGTATCATTTTGATTTAATATATAAGATAGATATAAACCCACGAATCCTACTATTACTTTCTTCCACTTGTTTTAACAATTTTAGTCGTCCCTTAATGCAGTCATGCAACCAAACAAACCAACATGTTCATGAACTAAAACGGAACAAAAAGCAGACGCGCATGATAATTAACACCGACTTACAATAAACATGTTTGGAACAACATCGTTGCGGGTTTGAGATTTGAGATTTTGGTTACTTTTCTTTGAGTATAATATGGTAGATGATAACTGTCCAAATATATTTTTTGATTTTTTGCTTTTGTAGTACTTACAGCAATTTATATACACACATGTATGCATGGGATATATTTGCATGTTTGTGTACATAATCTACATCTGATCTAACATATCAGTTCATAAGTTTGTGTAGGACCGATAATATATGTGATTCATGTGGTTCGGGGTGTCGGGGAAGCTCAAAATAAAGGAAATACATGGTATTTATTAGATTAAGAAAGGGGAAGATGTGTGTGTTTTTCTAGAGAGAGAGAGGGAAAACCACACACACCTTAATGATACAAATGAGACATCCACCCTCCTAGTTGAGACTAGGAGGTGTATTTATACAAAGAGCTAGCCTAACTTAGCACTATTGACTAAACTAGTCCTTGTACTTTGATTCTAATGCAATTCCCAACTATAACATAACTTTTAAGGCTAACAATCTCTCCCCAAAGTGATGTTATACGGGAAATTGCTTACAACGTTCCCTACAAGTAAAATTAAATACAAGATATAGGCGCAGCAGCTCCGAGAGTGGTCTTCAACCTTCATTGCTTCATTCAGCTTCCTGATTCTTCTCAGCTGCCATATCTTTACTTGCAGAAGAACAGTGTGAGCAAACCTAATTAGGGATTAATTGCAAACTGACAACAATGAGTACACTCTCCCCTAATTAGTGCTCTCCCCCAAACTGACAACCTTTCTGATGAATGCCCTGAATATGAAGAAGTCTTTTGATAATTAAATGCAGCTCGTCTTTAGTCTTCTAACACGCAGCGGAAAATGTAGAATAGACTGTAGACTCGACCTTCTTCAAGATTGTCTATTAGGGGGAACAATGTATCAACATCTTCATCTTCAACAAATGCATTTCAGCTATCTTACGAATCAACCCATAATGTACACGTGTAACCAACAAAGGTATAAACGGTTAAGCCTGGTCACGTGAACCTTTTGTACGTCCTTGATGTACACATTTCTCTCCCCTGATGATTGCGATCTCATCGGAATCAACATAACATTGTGCACATGAAATATTAACCGGAAGCACTTTTAGCATAGACCATAATCAGCACGTGTGAAGATGTTGATAATCCCAATCTACTAATAATACCATTTGAAATTGTCTAACTCTTTATCAACCCCCATGTATCAAAAACAACGGCTCTCTTTAGTAACCACATGTGAAGATAACCCGATATGACGAACTTGAGAATGAAGTAAAATCCCCAGACTTGCTACTTAAGCTTGTACTATCCTTGTGACTAAGAACGGTGTACCGTATACCCTTAATAAAAGTGTAATAAGCACAATTCCTCTTGATATATCCTCAACTGCGTGAGACACTGAGCACTACAACGTAACTCCTTAAAGTGATAGCTACTTTGTGAGTTGTGAGTATTCGATAAAGGGGAGAGATTGTTAGCCTTAAAAGTTATGTTATAGTTGGGAATTGCATTAGAATCAAAGTACAAGGACTAGTTTAGTCAATAGTGCTAAGTTAGGCTAGCTCTTTGTATAAATACACCTCCTAGTCTCAACTAGGAGAGTGGATGTCTCATTTGTATCATTAAGGTGTGTGTGGTTTTCCCTCTCTCTCTCTAGAAAAACACACACATCTTCCCCTTTCTTAATCTAATAAATACCATGTCTTTCCTTTATTTTGAGCTTCCCCGACCCCCGAACCATATGAATCACATATATTATCGGTCCTACAAGTGGTATCAAGAGCCAAACAATGATTTAGGAGTGTTGAGAGTTTGTTTATTTCGTATTTTTTTAAGTTTTAAACTCGTTTTCTTTTAAAAAATTCGATCTTTTATTGTTTTGTTTGTGTTTTTAACACTCTTTTGTTTCAAAATAGTGTTATAAACATTTCCCAACAAAAAAGTTCCAATCTTTTTGCAAGTTTTAAGCTTAAAAAATTCGAAATTGGTTTTTGTACTATTTATCTAGATCTTTAAAAAGTTTCATAAAAATCATCAAGTTTGCAACTTTCTTCAAGTTTTGGTGTTTTTAAGGCTAGAAGTACAAGAATCTTGGAATACAAACTTTGTTTGGGTGTGCTTTTTGAAGATTCAAAATCTGCCAAATTTATCTAGATCTTTTTTATCTAGATCTTTAGACCCTAAATTATCTAGATCTTTCTCAAGAGGTTTTCTTCAGATTTCATGGATTACTCGGTGTTTCCCTTACTTGTATAAGTGAGAAAACACTTCGACTCGTGGTATACTTTCTATATTGTATAATCTAGAAAGTTTGGTGATTTTTTCGAAATTTCTGAAAAGTTTCGAGATCTTTTTTCGAGAAATTTTTTCGAGAAATTTGGAAAACTTTCGAGATCTTTTTATCTAGATCTTTTATCTATAAATTTTATCTAGATCTTTTATCTAGAAATTTTATCTAGATCTTTTATCTAGATCTTTTATCTAGATCTTTGAAACTTTTCTAAATTTTTCAAAAGTTTCTAAAACCTTCTAGAAGCTTCTTCATTGCAAAGTTTCGATAAAGGACACCTACCTACATCAAAGGAACATCACCAAACTCAACTCCTATTTCGTTGAACCGATCCAAGATCAACTTTATCAATCATCACTTAATCAATGGCAACTCAACAAGATATTCATGCTGCCGGTGCCGAGAACCGTCCTCCTATGCTTGAAAAAGGTGGTTATCTTCCATGGACAAGCCGTATGCTTCGTTACATCGAAACCAAGGATGATGGCAAACTTATGATCAAATCCATTGAACAAGGTCCATTTAAGCCAAAACAAGTTCTAGATCCGGGAAATCCAGACACAACACCTCCTACTCAACCATTCTATCATGACCAAACAGAAAATGATTACACACCTGAAGACTGGAAGCAGATCAAAGCAGATGATATGGCAATGCATCTCATTCAACTCGGTTTACCTCGTGAGATCTTTGCTGCAGTCGACAGTTGTGAAACCGCTTATGCTATGTGGGAACGAGTTAGAAGACTTTGTCATGGAACAGAAATTGGACAACAAGATGTTGAAAACAAGCTTCTAACTGAATGGGAGAACTTCACGTCTACAGCAGGTGAACAGATTGAATCATACTACACCAGGTTTTGTACCTTGATGAATGAGCTGATTAGAAACAAGTTGGAACCACGACAAATTGTGACAAACATCAAGTTCATCAGCAATCTTCCAGAGGAATAGAGTCGATATGTCACAATTGTCAACCAAACTAAGAATCTTCATCAGGTGAATTATGATCAACTCTATGACTTCTTGAAGCAAAACCAAGCTGAAGCGAATGAAGTAAGGAAGGAAAAGTTGGCAAAGAATCATGATCCCCTAGCATTAATTGCTACTACACCAACACCTCTACCAGTGATCACACCACATCAACCATCATCATCTTTCCCTCACAACAACATGCAGCTACCATACATTCAACAACCAACACCTTTCTACCAACAACAAGTCATTCCACAACAATATGAACCATAATTCACTGACAATGATGAAGCTACTGCAAATTTGACACAAGCATTTGCTTTTCTGACAAAGGCATTCCAAAGACGCTATTCTACACCAACTAACAACAACCAAAGTGATGTTATACGGGAATTGCTTACAACGTTCCCTACAAGTAAAATTAAATACAAGATATAGGCGCAGCAGCTCCGAGAGTGGTCTTCAACCTTCATTGCTTCATTCAGCTTCCTGATTCTTCTCAGCTGCCATATCTTTACTTGCAGAAGAACAGTGTGAGCAAACCTAATTAGGGATTAATTGCAAACTGACAACAATGAGTGCAGTTTGTTATACTATTTTACGTGAAAATTTTCTTGTCCAGCAGATACCAACACAACCAGCCACTGATCATTTTGCGTTATCGTTGCTCAAAAGTAAAAAGATGTGGAAACTGAAAGTTAGTGAGGATGGAAGCCCCTGGCTCCGTTCTACCAACAATCACTATGGGCGTCAAGTTTGGGAGTTTGATCCCGAGCTAGGTTCTCTAGAGGAAATTGCTGAGGTCGAGGAGGCCCGGAAAACATTTGTAGAGAAGTGGTTCAAACAAAAACATAGTTCGGATATTCTCATGCGCATTCAGGTTTGATTTATGGAACTCGAACGTCATAAAACCAAACTAGTTATCTGTCACCTTGGATACTTTTAACGTGCTCCTTGTTATTTTCGAGAATAATAGTTTGCAAAGGAAAATCATCACCATTCTGTCCTACCACAAGTCGAGATAAAAGATGTGGACGATATCACAGAGGAAAAGGTAGCAAATGTACTAAGAAGAGCTATAGGTTTTCATTCAAGTCTCCAAGAAGACGATGGCCACTGGCCAGGCGATAACGGAGGTCCTTTGTTTCTATTGCCTGGTTTGGTAAGTTAAGGCGATAGCGAGTTGAATTGATCAACCTTTTTTAGTTTATTAATTTTTTCAGAATTTAAAACTTCCCTAATAAAAATATGTATGCTAAATAAACTTGCAAAAGGTATATTGCATGTTACAATAATATAACTTTTTAATGAAAGTGATATGATTGTTTGTAGGGAAAATGGCAAAAAAAATGCATCGAATTTGACATTTTTTGTGATTGTGTGTAGCTAACTATTTTTTTTCTTATTGTGTGTTCTGAACTTTCAAATTTCGATAGTTGTGTGTATTTTGTGACTATTCTGCTATGTAAAATGATAATTTTACCCTTCGAAATTTGAAAAAATTGAGGGTAAAATGGTCACAAAATACACACAATGATTAAAATATGAAAGTTCAGTACACACAATAAGAAAAAAATAGTTGGCTACACGCAATCACAAAAAGTGCCAAGTTCGATACATTTTTTTGTCATTTGCCCTTGTTTGTATGCTACTTCACTACAACCTTTTTCAACAAATTTTGGTAGATTAGAGATAAAATAATAAAACAGAACATGAATCATCTCACTTATAAGAAAATGCGGCAAAATTACCAATTCTAAAGTTGCTATATCATTATGTATAATATTTCTAGGTTATTACTTTTAGTTACCGGAGCACTCGATTCAGTCTTATCCAGTGAACATAAAAGAGAGATTTGTCGTTACATCTACAATCATCAGGCATGTGTAGCGCAATCTTGTTTTTCCCATATGTTGTATATACTATCGTGTGTTTCAGGATATTAAACCTGTCCTAGTTAAATACAGAATATAGATGGTGGATGGGGTCTGCATATAGAAGGTCATAGCACCATGTTTTGTAGTGTCTTGAACTATGTTTCCTTAAGACTGCTTGGTGTTAACAATGACGAAGAGTCAATAGAGATGGCACGGATTTGGATATTGGACCATGGTGGTGCAACCGCTACACCATCTTGGGGAAAGCTGTGGCTTTCGGTATGGAACTTGTGTCTAATGTCAGTCCGTTTTCAACTAATTACTTAAGCTCTTGCTTATGTTATCCGAGTTGGTTATAGGTACTTGGAGCATACGAGTGGTCCGGAAACAACCCATTGCCCCCAGAGTTATGGTTGTTACCATACATTCTTCCACTGTATCCAGGTGGCTCCATTTCCGTTCCTTATGAATAGTTATGATATTTCTATGTGTATGCATATACATGCATATGTTGACATGTATGAGGAAAGTACAGGCAAGGTATGGTGTCATGCTAGAATGGTATACTTGCCTATGTCATATTTACACGGAAAGAGATTTGTGGGTCCCATCACACCTACGGTTCTGGCTTTGAGAGATGAGCTATTTACAGTCCCTTATCATAATATAGATTGGAATGAAACAAGGAATATGTGCCCAAAGGTTAGTATACGTTTTAATTCTTGGTGTCTTACAACTTATTTTCACCATTCTTCACATTTACATATTTATGCAGGAATATCTATACTGTCCACACACTTTCATCCAAAAAATTATTTGGGCAACAATTGACAAGATTATGGAACCGATTATAATGAAATGGCCCGGTAACAAGATAAGGGAAAAGGCTCTTCAACGTGTAATGGAACATATTCATTATGAAGACGAGAATACTCAATATATATGCCTATCATCAGTAAACAAAGTAAGCTAGTCATATGTAGATTTTTGTACGATTTTCTTTATAACTTTCGCATTTTAATAATACTTGCGTCTCTCAGATGCTAAATATGATTTGTTGCTGGGTAGAAGATCCAAACTCAGAGGCTTTCAAGCTTCATCTCCCAAGAATACATGATTGTCTATGGCTTGCTGAAGATGGCATGAAAATGAATGTGTGTGTATAATATCACATTCTTTTTAGTTGATATGTTTAAAGTAATTACAGGTGTCGTTGTTGGTGGGTCAGACGGGTTGGATAACAGGTCATAGTTGGTAACTTTTTGTGCGCATCGAAAATGGGTTGAGTAGCAATCTTTGCAAACCAAATTTTGGCCAAATACTAGATATTAGTGTAAAATATTGTACAGCATAACAAAGTTAATATTATTTGAGTAATGATCCAATTTTCTAAATAAAATGATTTAGGAGGTCGTATGCGTCAAAAATACACTTTGCGCAACTTTTTACCAGCTCATCTAGTTTGGCCCATTTTCTGAATGGATAATCAGTTTCAGATATAAATTCTGATTAAAAGTTAATATTACTTCAGTAATAACGTATAACGGGGAGTTCTATTGATGTCTATGATCACATTATCACCTCATTCAGGGTTGTAACGGAAGTCAAACATGGGACACCGGATTCGCCATTCAAGCAATTGTTTCGGCAAATCTCATTGAAGAATTTGGTCAAACGCTTAAAAAAGCACACAAGTTCCTGAAAAGGTCACAGGTGATTCTCACAATCATGAACATCTAAAACTGGTCATGGCATAGTTTTAACGATGGTAACTTTTGCTTCTTGCGGTAAAGGTCTTAGACAATGCCCCTGGTGATCCCAGTCATTGGTATCGTCACATTTCAAAAGGTGGCTGGTCATTTTCAACTTCAGATTGCCTGATGAGTGTGTAAATACTCATCATTTTGTTACCATTTGAACCCACAAAAACGACCAAAAACACACAAAATAACCACAAAATACTACAAATATCATTGGAATGTGTTTTTATGTGATTCAGGAACAAAAAGACTGAAAACAAGTGAAAAACATGCAAAATATACCAAAGTGTCACTTTCAGTCCCTGAATTATCAAAATTGGCAAAACTAGTCCCTGAACTTTCAAGAATTGTCAGAAATAGTCCCTAAAGGTTTTAAATAAATGAAAAGTCAACTTTAGTCCTTGGGAAGTCAAAATTGTTCACAAATAGTCCCTGGATAAAAGTTTTCACAAATTGGCAATTT
>LBNU01013083.1:5671-28737 GCA_014162995.1 Artemisia annua | reverse complement strand
CATGCCTGCAGTTTTTGAATAAAAAGTAGAATTTTGTCTAGGCTTTGTTATTCAAGTTCTTGATTAGTGCTTTTGGATTTTTAATCTTTGGTTGCTTATCTTTCTGTGTGAATTTTGTTGAATTTTTATTTGCTTATCTTAGTGCTTATTTAGACCTTTCTTTTAGCTTAATTTTCAAAAAGGTGCCCTGCACCACAGCTTTCTAGCAAGATTCATAAGCTCCTCTAGAGCTTATTAATTGGACTTATTATCTGTTTCTTGGCTTTTTGGGAAGCCAAGCAAGCAAGCTTGTGGTTTCCAAGCTTATTTTCCAATTTGTGGCTTATTTACCTAGGCTGCAACTGTCTTTTATTTTTTCCCTTTCTGCTTATTGTATCAAATACTCAGTCAACCACTCACCTTCACAAGCTCATTACAAGCTAATTAGTGGGACCCAGTTTTAGTGTCTTGGCTTTTTGGGAAGCCAAGCAACCCTATTTTCCAGTTCCAAGCTTATTTTGAGCTTATTGGCCTTCTACATAGGGCTGCAAGTCCAATCTTGTTTGTCCTATTCTGAGTTAACCAAGTCATACACAGCTTTTCACCATTTTCTTTTGGCTTCTCAATTGCTTATTATAGGACCCCTAGGTCTGCTTTTTGGCTTTTTGGATAGTCACCCAGGTGAACTAGTTGCCTCCTAAGCTCTTTTGCACTCAACTGCCTATTTGTGGGACCCACAAGGCCCCAAAAGTGCCCCATTGGACTGTTTCACCACTGAGGATTTGGAATTTGCTGATTTTTTGGAAATAAGCTAATTCCTTATAGCTTTTTGGTTCTCCAGTGCTTAATTGAGCTTATTAAAGTTGTTTACATAGTTCTTATTCCATTTTGTTCCTTTGTACAAGCTTTTTTAAAGTTTGGCAGTTGTAAAAAAGAAAAGAAAAGGAAATTGCTTAACTGCTTATGTTATAAGCTCATACACAGCTTAATTTTGTGTTTCAAAAAGTTTTTCTTTACAAAAGTTTATTATATTTGGTTGTTACTCAGTTTCTGTAAAAGAAAGAATAAAAAAGAAAAAGAAAAATAAAAAGTGCAAAAAAGGTGTGGAACATGGATTCGAACATGGGACCTTAGCCATCACAAAGCCTCACACACACACTCACATAACCATCTGCGCCCTAGGGTCTTACGTTTATTATCCTACACCCTTTTCTATTTAACATCCAAAACAACCCTTTGTACTAATAAGCTGTTTTGGCTTATTTTAGTGCTTATCCGTGGGATTTTTGTAGTTTCTATATTTTTATATTTTTGTATTTTTTCTGAACCTTTTCTTTATAACATATATTTTTCTTGTAATTTTTAGTTTTAATTTAGTAATTTTAAAAAATCAAAAACAGTTTCATAGGTTTAGGAAAATTAAATAAATTAAATAGTTTTTATATTAAATAATTATCTAGGATAACTTTTTATAATTTTTCTAAGTTTTATAAGTTATTTAGAATCTGTAAAAAATAGTTTTGCATATTTCACTTTTCATTTGCTTAGTTTTGTAATTTTAGTTAATTAAATAGATAATTAGTTAATAATTAATATCTAATTAATAATAAATATATAAATAGTATAATAAGTATATTTTTAGTTCTAAATTAAATTTTCTACATTTTTAGACTTTTATAAATTTTCATTTTATTTCTTAAACTATTTTCTTATTTTCTTTATAATTTATAACTTAATAAATAGTTAATAAGTAGTAATTAATTAATAATAATTATATAAATAGTATAATAATTATAATTTAAGTTCTAAAATAGATTTTACACATTTTTAGATTTTTCTAAGTTCTTAGTTTATTTTCTAAATCAATTTTCCATTTTCTTTTTAGTTTAATAAATTAATAATAAGTAATAAATAGTTAATAATTAATAATTAGTAAATAGAAATAGTTTTTAAGTAATAATTACTATATAAATAATTAGATAAATAATTCTCTAAGCTTTTTCACATTTTCTAAGTTATTTTACATTTTTAATTTCATTTTCATTTTCCAAGTTATTTTCACTATTTTAGATAATTTATTTTTGATTTTAATAATATTAGTATTTACTTTTTATTTTTTTATAAATAGTTAATCATCATTTTTAATTTTAGTTTTCTATTTTTATTTTGTTTAATTTGCATTTAAGTCGCTGTAATTTACAGATTTTCACTTTAGTTAAAGTGATCGATTTTGCTCACACATACCCCTTTCTATTCAACATACCTTGATCCAGAACTCGTTTGTACACGGGATATCACATCTCCAGGGAACATAACGAACCCGGGGAGTCATTGTATTCTCCAGGAAATCATTGCATTGCGTCCTTGACTGTTTGACTTCTGTTGACCAAATCCTTGGTTGATAAATAAGTTGACCGTTTGGGGACCAGTCATTGCCCATGGATTGTATCAGACTACACCGCTGAAGGGTTAAAAGTGAGTGCTTTTAGCCCATGGATTGTATCAGACTACACCGCTGAAGGGTTAAAAGTGAGTGCTTTTAGCATATATAAATTTTCCATTAACCATTATTACCTATGTAGTTGCATTATGTTAATATTCACAATTTTCCATATCAGGCTGCACTTATGTCACAATTCGTTAATTCAGGTCATTTTCAAATCACTATTCATCATTTCACGTAAACTAGGTTTACGGATATTCATTTGACGAAACCGGGTAGGTTAAGTCACATTATCATGAGACATCGTTCATCATACATTTAATAGACCAGGGTTAGTCTACAATTCATCACGACATCATTTGCATTCTATCCCAATCGTAGAATATATACAATTTCAAGTTACATATATTTATTTATCTTCAAATAAATATTAACATATGATTATAGTTTTTAATCAATACACCAAACAATTCCCACTATGGCACTAATATTTTATATATTAGTAATATTCCCACTAAATTGTAAAAGTTAATTATTTTATATTTTAAGGTTTTATATTTTTAAACCTTCAATTATATTAACTTATAACAATATTTGTACCAACCAACTACTACCTATCAAAACACACAATATTTGCAAAATTATATTTTTATAATTTTTACAAGTTCTCCAATCAGCTGCGTTATCGAGATGCTGGTTCAAGAATTCATCAAGATACCCAATGAAAAAAAATGGTTGCTTAACATGAGGTAAGAACCATTTTTAGAACTTTTTTGTCTGATGCGTTTGATCGCTGCATTTTTATTGTCATTTATGTGTTAAAATTTTGATTTCTGGCATATAGCAAGATCCATGATTTGGAGACACTTTTTATCTCTTAAAATTTGTGAAAAACTATTTATGGATCCATATTAAATTGCAAAGATAATATACTACAGAAATTTGAACGATCTAAATCTTTGAATGAAAAGGTTGTGAGGTTGTATGCTATAAAAGGACTTTTGATGACTTTTAAGTAAGTGAGAAGTAATTCTCGCATCAACCTTCCATCAGTGAAATAGTTGTTTGACAAAAGTCTGTAAATGAGATGTAATTCTTTGTGTCACTAATAAATTATATATAGCCTTCCAAAAAAATAAACTGGATTGAATAATAAGCACTTTTGAGTTTTTGTAAATAGCCAAATAAGCTGTTTTACACCAACTTTTTGAGGAAATTTTTAGATGTGAATGAAGTAAGTTGATAAGTCAATCCAAGTAGTATATCCGACATTGTGATTTCACATTGGATAAGTGCATAATTTGTTTTTGTAAACAAAAGGTATAAGCTGTTAAAACAAGCATTCCGAAAAGTAGTTTTGAAACTGCTTATTGTGTTTTTGGAAAATTGAAGACTACTTGGTTAAGTGTGGTCATTTTAAAAGGTATTAGTGAATAAGTTGTTAGAAGGTGATAGTGCATTCATATTAAAAGGTATAAGCGTATACGTTGTTAGATAAATAAGCATTCCGAAACACCTTTTTCCCCGTTTGATATAAAACACTATCCAACGTAAATATGAACGAGGTATTAAAAAATATTGAATTGTGCTTAAATTACGGACTTTGTTCTTATAAACATATCACAGGTTATTTGTGCAAAATTGTTAGGCCTTAGTAGCCATCCTTGAAATTCTTCCGGTAGGCATGTAGGCATGTAGCTTTATAAGTTTAGGACTAATCTTCTACCTTGGTTGTATGGTCAACAAGCTGATATAAGAAAGATTTAATCTTTGTGTAGAAAGATATTTGTGAAGAAAGGCAATGATCTTTGATCTTTGTGTAGAAAGATATTTGTGAAGAAAGGCAATGATCTTTGAGCATAATGATTTGATATATTCGACAATTTTGTAAAAAGATGTCATATTTGTGCTATACTCTCTGATCATGGTGGATGTGTAGCAAAAAAGAAGTTGAATTTACGTCAGCAGAGAAATGACATTAGAAAGATTAGATAATATCTTTGTCTCGAAAGATTAGATTATTGTGCATAAAAATTCGGTATTGTTAGTTAAAAAGATGCTATTCCTATGCCTTTGATAAATCGGCAGCATACTGATACTAGAAAGATGTCGTCTTTGTGTAGAAAGAGTTAATATTTGTGCCTTAAGATTCGATCTTAGATATAGTATTGCTTATAGCTTTTATCTTGTATAAGCTGTGGGTGTCTCAGGTGGTCCTCACAGCTACCTCCTGGAGAAAAGATGATGCCGTTGATGGGTTATTGGCGATAATAGTTAATCATGGATTAGGTGAAAGAGATCAAGTGAGTAAAGATGAAGAAGAAATGGTACAACGGAGAGTCCTGAATATGGGTACTAAGTTTTCTCCCTTAGTTGTTTCAGCGTAAAAAACTTACTAGATCAAGAGATGCTTAAGGTAGGATCTTTGTAGGAGTCAGATGTGAGATTGCTCATTGCAACTGTCAAGATGGTAGGCTAAAACTAGGCCATTTGCAAGAAACAGCTTGAGATATTAGGTACCAAGAGTTTGTGTATGATAGAGTGTGTGAGGGTGTACCCTGTTCATCAAGACATGACTTAACAGGTCTCGAGAATAGAGGACGCATGAGTACAAAGGTTTCAAGCGAGGCGCATGCCATATGTGCTTCAATTGTCATCCCAACTGATACATTTGAGCAGATGCCTGATACATAAACAGCCAAACAGGTATTAAAATTTTAATTTTGCTTTTTAAATAGGAGTAGATAATAGATGGAATTTTTTTACCCATTTAACTCTCATAGTTTGATTCCGGTAATGATATGAAATATTAAATGGACGTAGATCCCCAATGGGCTTCTCTCATCGAAAGTTGTTGGTGTAGGTTCGTATCTTATCACTGACTATTAAAATTTTACAATACGAAATATTAAAAACTTGGCAAAAAAATGTCTATGCCATAAGAATGTATGTTTACAACTTTCTGTAAACAATTTTTACAAATAATTAAATGTAATCTTGATGGTTTACGAAGAATACACACACCCTTAATACTTGTCAAGTTCTATATTTGTTGAGTTTATTTCTGTGTTCTTTTATCTAGGGCAAGGACGTAAATATGTTTCAGCCTGGTAGAGATTTTATACTAGTTAAAGACGACGTAGGTCACAACCTAAAATTTGATCCAGTTCGGTTTTTCTCAGACCTTGGTGCTACGTGTACCTGAATTTAATGTAATTAATGGAGGTTCACATGCATGTAACAAGCTTGCAATGCATGAGTTTATGATTCTTCATGTTGGTGCTTCTTATTTCAAGGAAGCCATGAAGATGGGTGTTAAAGTGTATCACAACTTTTTAATATGTTTCAACCTGTTGTGATTATAGGTGGTTTGAAGTAGTCATAGGTCTGTAGGGTGTTGAGTTACTTGATACACTTATTACATGTTTATGGCGTATTCATGGCCTTGATTATAATGGATTGGTTGAAAGAAGTAAATCTAAGGTTTATCGGCATGCTTATGTATTTGTGTAATTCATTACATATTTGTTTATGATCTTTTGAGATACTCAAACTTAAACATTAAGCGTCTAATATTGATCAAAATGAAATTATAGAGCTAGCCCGCCCATCGGGCGGGTCTTCAAGCTAGTATGTTATATTTTTGAACTTAAAGGATATTAATTATTAAACTATAATTGTTAAAATATAAAGTTATAAATTTAAAGATGTTTTGATTAATTAGTAAAATTAAAATGTTTTTTTTTTTTTTTTTTTTTTTTTTTTTAAAAATAACTGTAGATGAACAATAAAAGAAATTTTGATAAATGATATTATTTAAACGGTTTGTCTAACGGGTGCCCTCGAGCCAATGTTGAACGTCACTATAAAAGGAAAGTTTGAGTTTATTTAATTAAAAGTCAAATTTATTTATAGCAATTTATAAGTTTAAATAATGTGTATTAAATACAATTTGTAATAAAAAAAAATAAAAGTTCAAGTTTAACAAATGTGGTTTAACCGGTGCTCTCAGGGCACACGTTAGACAATCTCTTATTTAAATTAATAAATATTCCATAGATAAATTAATATCGTTTAACTAGATAAATTAACATCGTTTAACTTTTATTGTTAAACTAGCCGATTTCTTCGGTTTACATGGCCCTTATGTTTTTATTTTTCGTTGTGCATATTTTATAGGTCATGTGGGTGACCACTGATACCCTTTAGTGTGACCTATCGACATTTCTATGAACACCAGTTATGAAAGTTATCGCTGTTCTTATACATACAACGAATTTAACCGTATAAACAATAATTGATCTAGAACGTAAACTGTCATTTTAGTAAAATTAAATGTGTGAATAGATAAAAGTCATATTAAGTTATTCTGAATAAACGTTTGGCTTATCCGGTTGTTGAGAACTATGTGAAGAATACATGGGGAAATTTGGCCTTGTTAAGTCAATGATAATTAAAGACATGCATTTCTTCAAATTTGATTCTAAAGAAGGGATGAAAGCTATGTTATAGAGTGGCCCTTGGTTAATTCGCAATGTGCCATTTATTCTTAAACAATGGACTCCAGATGTGAATGTTATGATAGAGGATGTTTGTAAGTAAAGTTCCATGGTGTTCCCATCNAAAAAAAAATTAAAAAAAAAAAAAAAAAAAAAAAAAAAAAAAAAACTCATTCTTCTCAAAATAATTGTCTCTAGTCAAAAAAAAAAAATGCATAGTTTAATAAAGTGGAATCACAACACTCCTCAATCAATCAAATTATATTTTTGCCAATTAAATTTTATTTTAATTGGTAGGAATGAAAAATAATTATTTTGAGACATTCCAAAATAGAAAGAATGATAATAATTTTGAGTCGGAGGATCCTAGTTTTATGAAACCATGCAAATATCTGAATCTAAAATGCAATATTATTCAAAATCTTTATAATGATAGACGTTTTGAAAAATAGGGTCTTTTTTAGTTTGTGTAAAAGTAAAAAACGCTCCTTAATCAATCAAATAATATTTCTACCAATTAAATTTTATTTTAATTGTTAGGAATGAAAAATAATTATTTTGAGACATTCCAAAATAAAAAGAAGGATAACAATTTTGTGACGGAGGATACTAGTTTTATGAAACCAGGCAAGCTTTAAAATCTTTATAGTGATAGACGTTTTGAAAACTAGGCGTCTTTTTTAGTTTGTGTAAAAGTCAAGTTATAATATATATCTAGACTTAGGATCAAATGAGAAGAACTCTTAAAATGAGAAGGATGAGAAATAACTATAACCACATATTAGAGATGCATCGACTTGAATTAGATGCATCCCTAATCTTTTAGATGCACCCTAACATATTTTCTAGCTAAAAATTAGGTGCATATACATATATTAGATGCATTTTAGCAAGTTAGGAAAATCCTATGTATTTTTTGTCCTCTGCGGGTCAAATTTGTTGCAAGCACTACTTTTCATCGTTTTCACTTCAAAATTACTTAAGAAACTAATTGGGATGCATCTAAATGAATAGAGATGCATCTAATTCAAGTCGACGCATTTCAAATATGTAGTTATAGTTATTTCTCATCCTTCTCATTATTATACCTGTAAACTTTTTATCATTAATAAATAATTTAAAGACCACAAATTGAAAGTTTAACAAATATCTACTTTACCGCCCTTATTTTAAGAGTGGTTTATGGAACTCTTTTTAGTAAACCCTGTTCAACTTTTGTAGAATCAATTCATGATCGTATAATTAGAGTGATATGCGTGCAATTTTCTTTCGAAAGTGTGCATTTTCAGTGTATCTTATCACGTAATTTCTTTTTTGCAAATGGAAATAATGTATACTTTATCCTTTTGCGTATTACAACAAATTATCATAAACGTTTAAAAGCATTAGCGGAAATTATTTTTTTTTTTTAGGCATGTGTTTTTCCTATGTGTGTTATTTTCTTATCCTTTTTAAACTTTACACGTTTCGTACAAGTACCAGATATTGTAACTCAAGTCATATATCGAAAAACACATAAAGAAAACTATTACATACGGAAATGAGTTTTTGCATGGCCGCTTCCAAAACAAATGTGCTTTAGGTTCTTCTTTATCAATTACCATCATAGAGTTACTATTAGGGGTGTAAACGAGCCGAGATAGCTCGCGAGTTATTCGAGATCGACTCGTAAACTACTCGATATTGACTCGATTTAAACGAGTCGAGCTCAAGTTCGAGCTACTCGAGTATATTGTCGAGTCGAGCTCGAGCTCCAAAATAGTTGGCTCGTGAAGCTCGCGAGCCTTAACAAGCTTCTGTTAAATTACACTTTTACCCTTTTGTATACATACATTTACTTAATTTTCATACAAAGCGAGTCGAGCCGAGCTTAATATGCCGAGTATTTATCGAGTTCGAGCATGAAATGTAGAAATAAACGAGCTTGAGTCGAGTTTCGAGCTCGAGTTTTATCTGGCGAGTCGAGCTGAAGCTCGAAATTTAAAGCTCGACCGAGCTCGAGTTACAGCATTCAAGTCGAGCTCGAGCTTGGCAGTACTCGGCTCGACTCGGCTCGTCTACACCTCTAGTTACTATCATAGAAAGTTTCCTTTTAAGTGGTCACAAAAAGATTAAGTATCTAATCAACTTACCATGATTAGGGCCTGTTTGTTTATTTATTTTATTAAGTCATGTTAAATTAAAGTTTTTGTCTAGATATATGATGTCTGTTTGTAGATAAATAAATGATTGTTTGTTTTGAGTGCTGAATAAAGCGTTTAAAAAAAATGTTATACCCTTTTATTTGAAATAAGGTTAGGATACCCAAAAATATGTCAATCGAGAAAGACAATAATCAGAATTTGGAAAGATGTGCACGAAATAATCGGATTTGAACAACCGTACACACAAGTACAAAAATACAAAAAGTGGCAAGTATGATACATTTTTAAACAATTAGCCCTAAAACATTTAACAAAGATAGGCAGTTAAGAAAGATTTACACAAGTATTTTTAACGTTTAAATTCTTATTATAAATGAATGAAAGAATTTACTAAGATCGTTTGCGGAATAACAATCTAAGTTGAATGACAATTTAGGTATTTCTTCACTTATCTTAAACACAAACCCAAGTTAGTGTTTAAGAAAGAACTATGTTAACCACACTCAATGTATTCAAGGACTTAGTTCTTATGACGGAGTAAATGCTTTGTTGAATGTGTATCACATTAATTGCAATAGATAACATTTACACATTTGAGACACTATCTTTTATAGGCAAAATACAAGGTGGTTACTCGTGGGTAACTGGGCCAGACGAATATCTAACTATAAAGTACACTGCTACGTTACTGTATTAAATGTTTCTATTCTTGAAATGTATCCAATCGCACTTTAGGGAATAATGTTGACAACTATTCTCAACTTTATACTAACTCTTGTACTTTCTTTAACTTTCTTTGATAAGTGTTTTTCTACTTATCTTCCCAAGAAAGTTCTCGCCCAAAATATTAAATACTTAGATTTTATTTATTTATTTATTTATTATTTATTATTTATTATTTTTTTTTAATATCTAAATTCATAATGCTTCTTGATTGTTGATGAGGTCAAGGGAAGTCAGTGACTTATTGTCATTACTCATTGACTCCATTATCTTCTTTCTGGTTCAAGGACTACACTTACTGAGTTTCGCCTTAGGAAGTTGTGAGACTTTCATTTTCTCTGAAGAACTCTGAAAATGACTCTCTGAATGTTTATTCATTTACACTTGTGATATTTTATATTCAGTTACTAGTCAGAGATCATTAATCTCTAAATTAATCAAAAAGGAACTAAGTAATCTCACACTTAGTATACCCTGCATTGTAAACCTGTAATTTTATGCTTAACTACAATCTAAATATCTAATAGTCTAATACCAAAAGAGTTTTTTCCTTATCAAAGAAAACCCGATAAATTTTACATTGTATCTACTGAAGATCGATTTCCTTTCTTTCAATTATTGTCGCTATACTACAAAGTAAAGCATGCATATTATTTACCGTATGAGTTGTGATCCGATGCAAAGTGAATAAAAAATAAAAAGTCCAAAAAGAGTCCGACATGTGTCTCATATTTCCATCCACTTTACATGTGTCTCATATTTCCATCCACTTTTACAATTATATCTTCTTCTTCATCTTTTCTTTCATCACTAATGAACATCTCTACCCCAAATTCAGCTTTAAATCATTCAAAAAAAATACAAAATTAGGTTTCGATTATGCTTAATTTCATCATATATTCGTTTAATCGCTACAAAATACAAAATTTTTTTATGAATTCAAAGTTCATTGATTAAAAAAAAAGTTAGAGTTTCTTTCAATATGAGTCAAAACGAAATTACCATAGCAATTCTTGATCAACAAACCCTAAACTAACATTAATTCTTTATCTTTTTTGTTTTTCTAAGTTTTTAGTTATAACTTTTCAGACAAATCAAGTGTTCATGAATACACTCATAAGATGTTCGATGAAATGCATCAATGAAGTAATTTTGTGATATTTAGAGTTCGATTGTGTTCATTAGAACATAAATATTTTAGTTCAATAGTTCATGAAAAAATCAAATTGTGATGAATAAAACTTCGAATCAGTAATACATGTTCATCAATTTATCAATTTTTTATGTTCATCGAAACGTGTTCATCAGTTCATTAATAATGTTCATTAATTATTTTAAAGTTTATAAATATATGTTCATCAATGTTCATCAGTTTTCATTATATTCATCAATATATGTTCATCAATTTTTAATGTTTATCAAATCGTATTCATCAGTAGAGAATGTTCATCAATATTTTGCCAGAATATTCACCAGTACAAAATGTTCATCAGTAGAAAATGCTCGTCAATACAAAATGTTCATCAAATGTTCGGTAGAATTGTCTAATATCTATAAATTTTGTTAAGATAGTAAGATTTGCCAACTTGTGCTAAAATTAGCAAGATTTGCTAATTTGTGCTAAAATTTTTGTTAATTAAACTTCAAAGTGTTCATCTAGTGTTGTTACATTTTGTAACGAGATTCATACATAACATATTATGTTCGGTAGAATTGTCTAATATCTATAAATGGTATACCTTTCCATTAGATAAAATGCTAAGTTTTCTAGTTGGCATGTGACATGACACCTCTCATAAGTCATAACACATCTTTTTAATGGACACACACACACTCTTTTCAGTTGAATCGTCTCTCACGAGACTTGACCTTCACCCAACTATGGTTTAATGGTGTCCCTCAGTTTATTATGTTTTAACCAAATGGTTTTTTGATGGAATTAAGAAAAGATGTGACTAAAACCCATGGGAGTGGTTGAGGGTGTAATGTTTGGTATTCTTCTAGGAAGTGAGTTTGAATCACATAAGCTTCAATTGAAAGTTGGCAGTGGCGCCCGGTTTGTCTGGTTTCACGGGTTTATAAGGTGCTCGTAGAGCCTCACATTCGTCTACACGTACAAAAGAACATGACCGATATAGGAAATGAACAAATATGCATTGATCAAATGTAAAAGGCTAACAAAAAAGTGATCAAAGCATATGTAGCAAATCAAACATGCCTCATTGTTGACTATCAATTCGATGGTTTTACTCTAACACGTAATCATAAATGTAATAATTTAGCCATCACATTTCAACAATTCACGCAGCCTACTAAAAATTTCTTTGCTTGGTGAGTGGGCATGCATCCCTGACCCTCAATAGTGGTTAATTCTTCATTTGATGGTCGATTAATGATTATAATATAGGTAGATTATTATCTACTTACGTGTTAAACATGTGTTAAATATGTTGATTATCAAAAACTTTCGGCCCGACCTTTTTAAAAATGTAATATATCTTTTAGTATCGTGTCAAACTTCTAAGCTGAACAGTTTATTCATATATATCTGATTTGTGCATTCAATGTATGTAACGTATAAAATATATCGTAAAACTTTGGATCATATTCATCATCGTACATAAATATTCATTTTTTTTTTCTCATGCACGATTAGCCACTACCATAGTTTTAAAATATAAAGTAACCTTTATATTTTGTTCATTTTATAGACGATAAAATGACCAATGAGAGACACACACTTGTATAAATAATTATTAAAGAAGCTGAGCTTTATCTTGAGAAGAGACAAACAGAAATGTTTTTAATTACTGCTTATAAAGTTAGAAGGTTTAGCTATGTGTGCGCGTGTGTGATGTGCTACTAAACAAAAGAAGTTAAATTGATTTGATAGCACACAAAAATATATAAACAAAAAATGTCAATGATAGATCTAGTTCGTGAATCATCATTAGCATGTTGTTTATTTAATCAACAATTTGTTTTCGATAAAAAAAATGGTTCATGATCATTATCACCAAAACATAACATAGAATTCATAAAACTCAAAAAACTATCATTAAAAATAAGAGAGAATGACAAAAATATCAATTTTTACCAACATACTTTACACAATACTCAATTTTATCAAAAAATCCAAAATACCCACAAAATCCACAATGTTTCAAAAAATTCGCAAGGTTTGACTTTGCGAGGTCAGACCTTGCGATCTTTTTAAACCTTCCGAATTTTTAAAAAATTGCTCCATTTTACTTCGGTTTTTCACGCTTAGTTCGAAATACGAAACTTGTAGATCTCTCTTTTCCTCTCAAGTGGCTTTTTAAATCATGCAAAAAGAAGTTCGTATAAAGAAGTTATGGCCAAAATACCATAACAACTAAATGAGAAAAAGTTGTGGTATTTTGGCCATAACTTTCTCATACGAACACCTTTTTAGGTGATTCAAAAACCCACTAAATGAGAAAACAGAGATCTACAACTTTTATTTTTGCACTAAGCGTGAAAACCGAAGAAAAAAAGAGCAATTTGCAAAAATAATAGTTCCATTTTCAAAGTTGCGGATATCTCTTTTCGTGTCAGGTGGCTTTTTGAAACCCGCAAAAAGAAGTTTATATGAGAAAGTTATGGCCGAAACACCACAACGACTAAACGAGAAAAAGTTGTTGTAGTATTTTGGCCATAACTTTCTCATACAAACTCCTATAGGTGATTCAAAAAGCTACTCGACGAGAAAATGGATATCTGTAACTTTCATGTTTTGAGCTAAGCGTGAAAAACAAAAGAAAATGTAGCAATTTTCAAAATTTTGCAAGGTTTGATTTTGCGAGGTCAAATCTTGCGAAATTTTTTGAAAAATTCGCAAACCTTTCGGATTTTGTGGGTTTTATAAATATTCAGTATTTTGTTAAATATATTGGTAAAAATGAGTATTTTTTGTTATTTTCATTAAAAATAAACAAAAGCATTAACGTCATTCACAGTGGTCTAATGTTTAACCACTCTAATATCCTTATAAGAGGTCTCAAATTTTTAAATCTCACTAGGTTTGAGAGTAACCAAATACGAGTATAAAAATCTGATCCGTTTATTCTAACTTCGGCATTGACAAATATACACAAAGGCAATAGTATACAAGTATCATGTTCACCATGCCAAGTTATACAATATTGGTCATTTTTTTAACCTAATAAAGTGGCCGTTAAATACTTTATTATTTCATTACAAAAATAACAAAAAAGGCTTAAGGCTATAGGTTAATTATATACCAAGAGTCGATTGGTGATTGGTAACCAAAGAATGTATTCGTGATTGTACTGGAAAAAGCATTATCCATTCTCAGACCTCAGTGACGTAAAAGTGGCATATTTTATAAGTGCAGGGTATCTTTAATAATTCTTACAAATGTTTTATACCCATTCATAAGTAGTTAAGTACAACTAGGCATAGAATTTGTTGCTTTTTTAGCAAAGGCCAATTCCATATTTACCCACCTTAACACCATTCATAAGTAGTTAAGTACAACTAGGAATAGAATTCGTCTAGACTTCACCCCACAATTTGTATTTAGCTCCGCACCAGTCCTTCCGCGTCTACGTTGTACCATATGGTCCATTTCTACCCATCGACTAGTGAGTTACACTGTACTTGAAGCCTTCGGCTTAGAAACTAAGCTTTTTCCACATTAGTCGTGTTTCAATTGCTCAAACAACGATAAACTCATAATCTTGAACGATGTTTATGCATCTATCAGCGTATGTAATATACATTAACATATATAATATACCTAGCTTAATTTATAGCTTAATAGGACATAAACACCAACGAGCTTTTTGTTAGCTTTGTGGCCAATAACTAAATGGACCAACCATCATTAGGCATGTGTGTAATGCCCAAATCTTTAGGCTTTTGTTTTCTTCTTTTATATATAGTAATCATCAACTTTGTGGGGTTCATAAAGTTGATTTTGTGATTAGCATAGTAGATCATCCAACATAGTAAACAATTATAAAGAAAAAGAAATGATAATTTAAGGGGGTGCAAAGTATATAACATACAATATAAACAAATGTCCTTGTTATGAGTATTTAGTTCTCTAGCCTTTATAGGTTGATTAAGAAAGTAGGAATTTTCATAGCACTTGGTGGCCTAGAGCACCATTAGAGACCTTTCATCTTTGATATCATCACTGTATCTTATTCCCTCTGTTCATTATTGGCATACCATTGTGACTTTAAGGTACATGGCATAAATTATGCAATCTGTCATTGTCTTTTATAAGCAAATATATGGAATTTTTCTTCTTTTAATAGAGCAAAGATTCTGTTAAACATTGGTCACATGCTCTTGGTTCTCATTTCGTGTTTTCCATTTTTAGATACCAAACAAAAAACGGCTTACCTGAGTTAGCACTCATTATTTTCATGATCTGCTCCATTATAGACCTTAACTGCAAGTTCTTCACAGTCCTTCGAATGTGTGAAACTTCATGAGTTCTGATCAAAATGCATGAACACGCGTTAGCATAAGGTCAAATTCATGGTCAATTATTGATAGCACAGGTGGATTTAAATTGATATCATGCAGAACACTCTTCCAATCATACGTCAAGTCCCCACAAGTAGTAGCAGTGGTGCCTGGTAATTATTGATTATTTGATACCTTATTATCATAGTTAGTGTAGCAGGGTAACAGTTAGTTTTAATTGTGGTCACATCAACCTGAACACATTGAACCTAGTCAGCATGCCAATTATATCCTGTTGTGTGGGTCATATGTGGCCATCCTGGATGTTGACAAATGGCGCCATTTGTCAACCCCCCACCAATAAATGAACCTAATGATAAGGGGCCAAGTATAGTTGAAGCAACTTAAACATTACAAAGATAGCGCCATCAGAATCCAGGTAGGCTGAAACAGCCTGCAATGTGGGTATTGGAAATGAAAATGGTAAAATTATTACCTAGATTAATAAACTTTGTACGATCTTTGTTAAGTTCTACAGTATTTTTATGGAAAAATTTGGATTATTCAAGCAGAGTAGTCTAAATAATATCGGAACAAAGGATTATCAAAAAACTGATTCACATAGCCAAACAAACCAGCATTAACTTAATGTTTTACACATGGGACAGCGATATATTGGGATTAGTATTATAAGTTGGTCTGTAAACCTGTTGAAATCTGTAACTCGATATCACTTGGACTATTGTTTGTTTAGTGTGTGCAGGTAATCTTGGTCAAGCCCATTTCTATTCGGTCCTTGAAGCCCAAGCCCAAGAGAGCCTTTTATCATATAACCGTTGAAGCCCATTATCATGTTACCGTTTGAAGCCCATTGAAGCCCCTAGCATAAATATGAAGATGCAAACCCTGTTTAGGGTTAGATCGGCATTTACACTTTCTTAGCCGCTCTCTAAAATCTCTCTCATGTACTAGATCTTGAGACTTGGTCTCAAGATCAACTTATGTTATTTTGTATCTTTTAATCTTTCAATTGTAAAACTATTATCAAGATAGATAATAGGATCACACCAGAGTAGCTGTGGTGATCATTTCATTTGTCTTCCGCTGTTTGTTTAAAACATTTGAGTTATCCAAAGTTGTTTTATGTGTCATTCTATGTTTTTTTACAAACCAAACTTTATTTCCCAGCCAGGATTTAAGTGTACCAAGTGTCACTAATCATCCATTGTATTTAGCATCGTGAAGAAGAGAAGACAATAATTTAGAACGACAAAATGAGTAAAATCCGCTATAAAAGTGTAAATCATTATCCCAAAAAGAATCCTACACAGAGTTGTCACTGTTCAAAGCTGCAAAGCCAATATATTACAAGTCTATTACCTTTTAAGGGGTGAGAGATCATTTCTCACATGGAAGGAAAAGTTCGTTTATGGTGGAAAAAAAAGATATATACGTGTTAAATTTCAGTCCGCTACATGAATGGGATAAATTCTTAGTCTGGGTTAATGGACGTTTGCGCTATTACTTTAACAACTACCATCATAAACATAATGCCACTACAACTAGGATTCTTATTGGTTTCTTGGTTTAATATTTTTTAACCTCTTCTCCAATACCTAAAAGGACCTTAATATTAATATGCTATTATTTCATCATATCGAATACCTAAAAGTAATTGCTTATAAAAGGGGGGAAACCGCACTATCTCTTACTCCTCGTTTGCTTCTGTGCGTTTGTCGTCTCTTGCATTCACTCTGTATGCTTATATGCTCCAACATAAAGCACTTGTTATACGATACTCCGTATTATATAACTTTATCAACCTCAAGCTCCCTATATCCATAACCTAATGAGAAGAAAAATACCTAAACTGAGTTCACAAAAGTTCTTACCAACAATTTCAAGGCGATCATATTCTATATCTTACTTAGGAAATTTTGACACGAACAGCCACTTCTTCAATACCATAAAGAGAAACAGGAACTTGTTTGGGTCAACAATAAACAGCAACTTCTATAACTAGTGGACGTTCAGATGGAGAGAGTATCTAATGCAACAATCCACTAGATAATGTGGTAAATGAAATCAGATTAATGTAAGATTACGAAACAGAAACTATATTGGAGCATATTTCGGGAATTACAGCACAAAAACCTAATACTTCACTACACAAGCAATTAATACCAAATTTGGCACAATCCTACAGGAAAAGCACTAACTTAGAAACTTATCTAACCACACGAAAAAATTAAGACTTGAAAACAAATATTTGTAAGCATTCAGACAATCATATTAGAAGGCATTCATTGTGACACATATTCATATGTATTATGCTAGTTCACTCCAGTAAATGCAACGACCACAATCAATGTTAATAGCAGATTCTTCTTTGGAGGGTCTTTGGGATTGTGTTTGGAAGGAAATTATCTGATTTTTGCATTGCAAAACGCAGATAATCCAGAAATTGTTTTTGGCAAACCAAATGAAAATAAAGTGAGTATATGTGTTTCGCAAACGCAAACCCAAACACTACCATGGAATTAATGCGTACATATTTCATCCCCAATTGTTCCTCGTCAATTCTAAACCTCTTCCTCAACACCTAAAAGGCCTTTAAAATTAATATGCTATTAATTACATACCTAAAAGTCATTGCCTATAAAAAGCAATGATCTCACTATCTCGTTCTTCGTTTGCTTCTTTGCATTTGTCGTCTCTTGAATGCACTCTATATTCTTAAGAATATGCTCCAACAAAAAGCATTTGTCATGCAATGCCTGTTTTTCCAATATTATATATCTCTATGAACCTTGGGATGTCTAAGTCCATAACCCAATGAGAAAAATGCCAGAATTTAGTTCACATAATAGCTTCAAACAGTTGCTTCTTTGGTCCCATTATATAAGCGGTTAATCACCCATATCAGAAATAGACTTTACTTATTTGATGCAAAAGATTCAGTATGCATGAACATCAAGTGGGAAAGTTGAGCATTTGGTTATTTTACACGAAATTAGACATCATTGGAACAAGTTTTACACATAGTGGAATTTCATGGAGAGGGTATCTAATGCAAAAGTCCACTAGAAATGTGGTAAATGAAATCATATCAACGTAAGGTTGCGTAACAGAAACTATAACGAAGCATATTTAAGGAACTACAACACGACAAAACAACAAGAAAAAACTCACTTCACGACACAAACAATTTCACTCCACTCTAGGTAGCTAATTCAAAAAAGAAATACTCTAAAAGGTTTAAATCGGCAGGGAAACCCTGACCCGTGCACCCTTTTTGGGTGCCGGCTAACCCTTCCCCAAGGACCTACCCCCTTGCACTGAGCAACTGTTCGAGTGACCTATAGCAAAAACTCTCCTTGATCGCTTTGGGGGAGTGATACACTAGAGCAATGCCCCAATGGTAACTCTCCATTAATGACTACCTATAAAAATTTAGGGCTTATATAGAAAAGACTATTATTATTCAATAAATGTATTATACTGCCCACTCGTGTAAGCCGACAACCACAATCAAAGTTTTCTTTGGAAAATTAATAGCACATAGATAGCCGCTAGATCATGACACACTAAACGTCTTTCTTGATCCGGTTTATCAACCGATCGACATTATAGCATCAAGATAAAAGTAGCCACAACACCTCATAAACACAAACTCAATTTTATTGTAAAATTACATATAATAAGACACACAATGCAGGAAAATAAAAATAATAATAACTGTTATATCTTGCATAAATACGTTATCAAATCACTTAATTAGTATGTACACAGACAAAATCAAATATCATAATCATGTACGCTGATTAATGTTAGTGTTTGCAATTTGTGACTATAAATGATGAGATGTTGTTAAGGAAGTTAGAAACTGGAAGGCTACCTTGACGCAAGATGCTCGTAAAAAGTCAACGTTCCGTTGACTGATGTGAATTGAGAATGCATCCATCCTGGTTTTGAATTTTGGGGGTTTTCTGGGTTGCCGGTTAATTTTGGAGGGAAATATAGCTCGGGTGATATAGGTGGTGCACTGGTGTTTGCAATTTTTCTTTTGTATTTATGAAAATTGCTAATAGCTAACAATCTATGTTTAAACATTCAGTGGTTAATGACATGTAAATAGCCTACATATTTCTCACTTGTTCCATTTACAGATACAACCAAAATATTACAAGAATACCCATCAAAACTTTATAAATTTCTTCCATTACATACTTTTGCTTACGTGGCATGATTTGGCAACGGCTAAACAGGTTAAAATTAAATACGTGTATTTTTTTTTATTATATTTTTTTATCTTCTTCCTTCCCACCACCATTAACCACCACCATGTTCACCTCCTCCTCCTCCACTTACACCTCATTCCCCCCCCCCCCCCCCCCTCCACTCCTCCCTCACCACCACCCCTCCGCAGTTTCCCACCATACCCGCTCGCCACCTTCACCGGCTCCCACGCAAATTCCCGATACGCCAACTGAAAGTGTGAGTTTGAGATGTTTAAATTACTCATAACATGCTCGTATAAAAATCGTTGCACAGAACAAAAAATTTTTTAGATCGTTCATTCACTTGATAGTTACGTGAAGAGATAAATATAATTGTTTTCATAGATGTGTGTAATTTGTTTTTCTAGCTAAATAGTTTTCCATGGTAGATAACTAAGTTTTACTTTAGCTGTAAGTTATTTTACAAATTGTTATGAATACCAAATTAATTATTCAACGCTGCTACAATTGTATTGTACTGTTGATTAGGGTCGTTAAACTTGCTTGAAATATGAGCGGAGAATGCGTGTATATATTGGGTTTTTGAGTTTATATGTAAGTGCGAGAAAAAGATACCAGGAAAAAGTGCCGAAGAAGTGAGAAGGAGACCGAAATATGATTACCCAATTTTTAAGTCAAAGAGATATTACCACAAAAATCATAAAGTTTTAGGGTACTGTAATATTTTGGGTGTATCTGGATAATGGCACAAGGGGAACAGTATGTAGCTATTAATGTCACTAACCAAACATTCAGAGATACTTAATACTCTTATTTTACCTGCGAGAGATAACTACACTTTTGTATTTTAATATCTATTTAACCGATTTATTACACAAGTTATCAATATTTTGCTTTTTAAAATAACGTTTGAAACAAGCCTTCTCATTTTTATTTTTATTCTCCTTGTGTAACGCATTTTATAGAAACTAGCATATGTTAGGGAGAAAATGACTAAATTAATTTAGTTCAACAATGATTCGGATTGTAAATCTAATCAAAACAATTAGGCTTGCAAGATTAATTCTTAGAAGAAATCCAGGAGTGGGATTAGACCATGATATCATTCGTAAAGATGTTTTTGCTTACGGGCTTTAAATTAAACCACAAATAGCTTTGAAACTGTAAATAATCTAAGTCGTTTGAACAACTATACTGAAGCAAACTATAGATGTTTGGGAAGTCATTAAGTCCCACCAACCGGTGACAAACCAATTTATTAACCGAGCAAAACATTGCATCGACAAAGATGCACTTTGGAACAGTTTTATCTTGACTTAACAATAGAAGAATAATTTACTTTAAAACAATGCAACACGAAACGGTTTAACTTAAAAAAAAGTTTTCAACAATAGAGTTTTGGTATTTAGCAAAAGAAAGTCTTAGAAGACTACAATTATTCTCTAGGGCATTATGGGAAGCTTTCACCACCGCGGTGGCCACCCACCGTGTAGGTCCTCATTGCAGTGGTAGCATCATAGCGCGTGGTGAGCCACTTTTTGGGTTGATTCGGTGGTACAGACCACCTAACGAAACACGTTCTTTTACTCTTTGTTTGTGAGTGTGTGTATGATATATTGTAGGGTATGTTTGTATTAAGTGAGTATTTTTATGTTTTGATCAGGTTGTAATCACTATGGTTGTTAAGTGATGTGTCGAAAAATGATGCGGCGTTGAGGTGGAGGTGGTCGGTTAGGTAACCATTACACACAACCTAATGGTCATCAATCCCATCACCTCCCATGTCAGTGCCACATCAACATTCAACATATCACCAAACCCACCGCTAAACAGGTGTAATGATGACCAGCAAACCCACCACCAAACCCATATTTTAAAAAAATTTAAATAAAACCCAAATTAAACTTTGATTTTAATAATTAAAAATATTACATGAAACATTAAAATATCACACATAAAAAAGACTTAAATTAAGCTCGACTAAATTGGCACGAAGGTTTGATGTGTTTGAGACGATTTTAGCTGTCTTCTAACTTGTAACGTTTATTCGTGAGTAAGAACGAGATTGTCCTCACGATTTTGTTCCTTCGGATAAAAATTGAGAGATATCGTCTTTCATTTGTGTTTTCAATCATATTATGTAATATGATGCATGTGTGCGTCATATTCTTTAATTTAGCAAGAGTCATCGGTCGTGAAAGGTTGACTATTATAGCCCATATTTTCTTTAGCACATTAAACGTTTGTTCTATCTTTCCTCACCGCTTCATGCGCTTGCTTATACCTTACCTGCTTCAAATCATCCTCATTTTGATGTGAAAACGACTTAAAACAAGTGTCAACCATTCCGGACATATCCCAATTTATAATTTATGTCGTTAGCCAGAAACGAAAACTTTTGATTCTTGTTTGGATTTGAGATCCTTGAATAAAGGAGATTGATGTATAACATTGATATCGTTGTTCCTAGAAACACCAAAGAAATCATGACAGATTTATAAGTCTTATGAGACAATAATTTCCAGCAAGATGAATTGGTTCGAAAAATGATCACGTCTACAATATTCATTGTGATATACATTTGGACAATTAGACCACTCAACTCATACAATAAAGGCTTCTAAACATTTCTGGAAACCCGTGAATTCTTCGTGAAACCGATAAATTTTTTTACATCAGTGTAAGTAGGTATTCTCAAAAGCTCTTTTGCATATATTTCTATGATAATAGAATTACAAAATACTTAAGAACATCACATGTAGTTTTTACACCCATCTGCAAATATTTATCTAAGCCATCAGGAATGGTGCCTTATGCAAATCAATATTTGGATAATGAGAAATGAGAAATATTTATTGTATCCGGTACAATTAATATTTCTATGAAAGTATTCACAATAATTAGTTACATGTTCAAAGATACTTGTGAATAGTTCTCAACTCATTCATAACCTCTTTCGGGATGTATATGCGTCGTACGTCGATTGATCACAAAAGTAAGGAGCCATTAAACAATCATGAGCGTCATAAGGATCTCTACTTACGACGTTTTTTGTACTTAGCGAACTTTCACCTTTTCGTTTCTTAATCCACAACACCGCACTTTTTAAAAACGTCAAGTTCATACAATTAACTTTATTCTTCTTCCGATGAGTCTGTGAACATTAATGATTTGGAGTCCATTTGGATGATGAGAAATATTTATTGTTTGAGCTGTGTAGATAGTGAAAAAATGAGATATGAATTGTGAATAAAATTGAAAATGATGGGTATTTATAGATAAATATAAATGATTTAACTTCAAATATTTTTTTCTTTATATATTTTTTCGAATTTACCGTTGGGGAGGGTTTTTTTTTGTTGTAAACTGTTAGGTGGTGCAGACTACCATACCCGTGCAAAAAACAAACGACCGCGTACAGTGGTGCCACCAGTCCACCACGAACACCACTGGTTAAGCCCAGTCAAAAAGTTATATTGTTTTTGGATTGATTCATTTTAAACACAATAGAAAATCAAAGTAACACATTCAAGATCATTATAAAATTAAAAAAAAAAAAAAAAAAAAAAAAAAA
>LBNU01013082.1:53047-72226 GCA_014162995.1 Artemisia annua | reverse complement strand
TATATATATATATATATATATATATATATATATATATATATATATATATATATATATATATATATATATATATATATATATATATATATATATATATATTTATATATATATATATATATATATATATATATATATATATATATATATATATATATATATATATATATATATATATGTATATATATATATATATATATATATATATATATGTATATATATATATATATATATATATATATATATATATATATATATATATATATATATATATATATATGAGTTATTAATCCACTTGTCGCGAATTATAAGTCTCTTTTGGTCGGTCAAGTATGAAAGTTGGCAAGCATTTTGGGATAAGTAGAAATATGGACTTATATATTTTGCATCAAATATTATATAACACTCACAAAAATAGATAAGGTCAAATTTGAACAAGTTTGACTCTGAAAAATCAAACTGGACACTTATTTTGAGACGGATGTAGTAATAGGTTATGGCGTTTTAGTGATTGTCAATTGTTTCGGTGTTGATGTTAGAAATTGAGGGACTGTTTGCTTGGAGAGTGTGGCAACAAGTAATAGATTTACTCTTAATTCTAGACCTGGCAATGTAGACCCCAACATGTCTATATGAGTTCATATAAAAAAGTGATAACTTGTACGCATGTTATTATAACAAGCCCGTCCGATTGAAAATTTTTGAAAGTGACCCAAGTAGACCAATGATGGGTTAAGAGTTTTGTTTAGATCAATATCAATATACAAGTCATCACGTTTTCATATAAACTCATCTAGACCCGTTTGGGTGTATTATACTCGAATTCGTGATTAATAACAATCTCTCTGATGTAACAAGGTTATCCAAATTGTGAACGTAATGTTTGTGTTACTTATTTTTCGTTGCTACTATTTATCCGTGTTTGTTTGGATTAATTTTCCGACAAGAACAACTTTTAGTAACTAAACATAAACTTTTTAGGATCTCTGGTGATAGTAACCATGAAAAGACGGTGTTTGTTAACTTAGCAACCCACTTTAGACAGTTTTTTAGAGCAAACCGTAGAATAGCAGCAATCTTAACCTGAAAATAACAGTAGCAACGATGAACTGACATGTTACATCAAACAGACTTGTGTCAAAACCACTGAAGATTTAGCTCCATCACCATGTCCTTAAAGGGTTTTCTAAAGTTCATATAGGTGATTTACATTTTAAGCCAACGTCCCGCACACCACATGATTAATTTGATGCAACCATAGCCTTTCTAACTTTTTTATGAAATCACAAAAGCTTTTCATTGTTAACAATAGTAACGATATACTGTATAAAACAGAGAAAGGTTTGGGATAAGAAGAAAATAAACACTGCAAATTCTAACACATTCATATTAGATTATGAATAATCCCTTTGATCTCATTAAACATAATCATTCGGTATATATAATCAATATACTGATACATGCTAAACCCTTAATGGGCTCGATCCGATAATAATAGAGATAATGATAAGTGGGCTAAAACAATAATCGGCTAATACACCCCCGCAGTTTGAGCGGGAGGTCTTCGAACGTTCAAGCTGGATCTGAAATCAAGAAACAAAGCAGCAGGGAGTCCCTTAGTAAATGTAAGATATTCATAAACATAGCATGTATGGTTTTGTGGTTATGATTTGAAGTATGGAAGAAAACTAGAGAGAGAGAGAGAGAGAGAGAGAAAGAGGAGAGTTGGGAGTGTTGAAACTAAGACCTTGATAGATCTTTGAGCACTCGTGAATCGTTAGCAATGTTTATGTAATCACAAACACACTAATAGAAAGTCTCTAATACTTGTATTCTAAAGCGGAAACAAACACAAGCAATAACACAAAATACTAAGAACTCTTTGATCCTCTATGGATCTTTTATAAAAACTAAAACTTGTTTTTCAAACTCGTACATAAAATATAATAAGATGTTCCTTTTATAGACAAGGAACCATAACCCTAAACCGTTTCACAAGAAACGTATAAACTATAAACTATACAAGATATGCATTATCTTCTCCTAATAAAACTCATGCATATGCTAACTAAATTACAAAATACGCGGTTTATCTATATCCGCAGAAACACACTATGCAGAAACTATTCTTCCGCAGAAAGTTATCTTCAGCAGATTCCAGCTCTTCAGCATANTAGCTTTGAGTGCAATGCTTACTTGCAGCCAAGATGGAGGTAAGGATCTCAGAAACTTTGCATAGCAATCTTCATTGTCTGGCCTGGCTTTCAGCTGATTCAGTTGACTCAGGATCTTGTGAAACTTGTCATATCCCTTGTGGATACCTTCTTCCTCTGTGATCTGAAACTCTTGAAACTGCTGCTTAAGCATTGATTTCCTCATCCTTCTGGACTGCTCATTCCCACCAAACCTAGCTTTTATGGCCATCCAGATATCCTTTGAATCAGTCATGAAGTGAAAGTTGCCCAAGTGATCCTCTGGTATAGCCTGAAGGAGAATAGTTCTGACTTTACTTTCCCTCTGCACAGCTAGAATCTCTTCAGCAGTTGTAGGATCAAGATGGTACATTCTTCCTTCTTGATTAGTTCTAGTCCTCTTCGGGCTATTACCTTTAAGGACCACCTTCCAAAGATTGTAGTCAATATTGGTGATCCAGTTCTGCATTTTCATAGCCCAAAGTTCATATTCTTCTTTCTTGAGGTAAGGGAATTTTGCATTACTGTTTGTGAGATTGAGTTGTTGTAAGGATGTGGTGTTTTGATTGAGTGTAACTTCTGTCTCATTGTCAGATCCAGGCATGATGGTTGGTTGTTTTGGTTATGAGTGTGTAAAAAGGTGATGTTCTTTGTATCACAGAGACTCTCCCGAGGCTCTGATACCACTTGTTGAAACTAAGACCTTGATAGATCTTTGAGCACTCGTGAATCATTAGCAATGTTTATGTAATCACAAACACACTAATAGAAAGTCTCTAATACTTGTATTCTAAAGCGGAAACAAACACAAGCAATAACACATAATACTAAGAACTCTTTGATCCTCTATGGATCTTTTATTAAAACTAAAACTTGTTTTTCAAACTCGTACATAAAATATAATAATATGTTCCTTTTATAGACAAGGAACCCTAACCCTAAACCGTTTCACAAGAAACGTATATTCTATAAACTATATAAGATATGCATTATCTTCTCCTAATAAAACTCATGCATATGCTAACTAAATTACAAAATACGCGGTTTATCTTTATCCGCAGAAACACAATACGCAGAAACTATTCTTCCGCAGAAACGTATCTTCAGCAGATTCCATCAGCAGAATTCTTACTTAGCATAATTCCCAACAGGGAGGAATTCCTAGAGAGAGAAAGTGTAGAGAGAAAAATGAGAATATTAGATTGATGAGAAATGAAAGCTCCAACCCTCTCCCTTGGTGGGAGAGGGTATTTATACTTACATAATAACGCCCACAAAAACGGGCTGTGAAGTGAGCTGACAGTGGGTAAAGACCCGACCCAACTCCACAAATACTATGATAACTAAACTAATACTACGATAACTAAACTGATACTAATAATCCTACGAGCTATCTTAATGCTATTAGATCCTTGGGGTGACCGAGTCTTTCATAGGAATATTCGTATTCCTAACAATCTCCCCCTAAGGGAGGTCATCCCGGAAAATATGATTGAATAATAGCATACAATTACATGAATTAATATCCTAGCTCGTAGACTTTGATTCTTCATGTTCTTTGATCTTTGTTCTTCAAGCGATGATCTTTGTGAGTAATGTTCCGTTGACGTATGTGATCTTTGAGCATTCTTTGAGATCATCAGCTACCGTAAATCTCTAAGTTCATACTTTGTAGTAACGCCATCATGTGATGTAGTGACTATTTGACCGGCATGCTCACACTTTTCTGGATTAGGAGACTTTGCATCAGAGTTGCGGAAGTGTTGTTGTAAGTCACTCATCTTTCATGATCTTCTTTGATAATGAGTTCGGAGTGTGAGCATGGGGTATGGATTGACATGTCTATGCTGGAAGTAGGTAACACCATCACCATCTTTATATCAATCTGAAATAAAACAGTTATCAATAAAGTTGGAGAACGAATATGGCTTTGTCATTCGCTCAATGTGGTTGTATTAACCTTCGGATCCGTGAGGACCGACCTGTGATCAGGTAGAATCCCCTTTAAAGAGGACTCTCCTTGACAGGACTTTCCAGCTTGTAGTATTGAATCTTCCAATGATTTAATCATTAGAATTATCATACTAAGCATGTTCTCATACCGGAACATCTCAAAGCAGACAGCACGGTAGAGTGAATCAATGAGTTAAATACTCACTGATTGATAAGAAATTAATTAGAAAAAAAATCACTCGCGTGTCATAGGATAAACATTATTTGCAACACGACGAGAGTTTTATACATTGAATCACATTTCTTTCATAAACACTTTTGTTTGAAAATATTCACAATCAATGTGCTCAAAATTCAGTTGGTGGGCACATTGAAAGGTTTTCCAAAAGCATCCGTCAATCCATTTTCCTGGAACAAGTTTGATTCAAAAGTGAATCGCCCCATTGTTTCTTTCCAGTTGTCACTAGTTTGATCCACGAAGAATCTCACATGTCACCTACCAAGAGCTTGTTTGATGTTAGCTCTAGAAGGATTTCCATCTTCATCATGAATACTTTCGTATCACTCGGATGTTCTGGCAATTACCACAAGGATAATGCGTAGGACTCTTAATATATTTTCTTACTTTCCACGGTGTATGAAACAGTAAGCATATTGGAAGTATGCCCTACTGAGATTAATGGATGATCTCTTGGCTCTAGACTCAATAGTGCATTTTGATTCCGCAATCGGAGACTAGAGATGTGTCTCCTATTTCAATATTAACATGGCTTACAATGAGCGATCGATAGTTTATGCAGGGTTCCCCGTGATAATGAAACAAGTTCTTTTAAGAGAACTTGAGTGGCTAGGAAGTTTGGTGCAGTGCGTCACTGGGTCCATGACATCTTGTCTTCAATACCGGTGTTATCTTGGCAACCACCAGTAGCATATGAGTTGAGCCCGGTTTCTGCCCTAAGGTTGAATATATGGAGGGCTATTTCTTTTCACCTTTTCTCATTATATTTCTTTTTCATTCTTCAACCCCTTCAGTGCTTACCGAGACTTCATTACTAGAACCTTGTTGGGTTTGTTCCAGTACTAGCTCCATCTCGGTCGGCACTCTTCCCTTATCTCACTTTCCTCCTTTTTTTAATCATTCCTAAAGACTTCTACTCTAACTAGAGGATTGTCCCTGGGAAGACCCCTTCGGTTCTGGCTGGATCATGAGAACTAATACCTAACCTTATCATCCTTATAACTCCATTGCATAAAATCAAATGGTCTCATGATGTGCAAACTGAGTACCAAAGGGCTGTTGCAAAACAGTTTGAGCTTCTTGTTAGGCTGCCACGTATTGGGCCTGTTGGACATGCTGTTGAGCCTGAGTTACCTGCTGTTGGACATGCGGTTGAGCCTGTTGGACATGCTGTTGGGCCGATGCAAAATGGGCCTGTGGAAGCTGTTGTTGGGCCAGTGGTACTGTTAGGTTTGGGAGAGCCTGTATCGATGGAAAACCAACTACTCCTAAATTTGATTGGGCTATTCCACCACTGGGCTGGCAAAACATATACGGATTAACACAATTAACACCAGCCATTCCAAATATTGAGTAAGGCACATGAGATGTGATGAGGCGAAAAGTGTTACGCTTTTAGGGGGTCATTTAAGCCCTAAGTCGTAATAATTTGATCAAATATTGCCTCATGTTGAATCTATATAACCTTGATAGATCTTGTAGCTCTCGTTGATCGTTAGCAGTGTCTATGTAATCACAAACACTCTAATAGAGAATCTCCAAAGCTTGTACTCTAATGCGGAAAACAAATACAAGCATAAACAATTAATACTAAGAACACTTAATCCTCTATGGATTATATATTAAATTGCAAATTCTAACACATTCATATTAGATTATGAATAATCCCCTTGATCTCATTAAACATAATCATTCGGTATATATAATCAATATACTGATACATGCTAAACCCTTAATGGGCTCGATCCGATAATAATTGACATAATGATAAGTGGGCTAAAACAATAATCGGCTAATACACCCCCGCAGTTTGAGCGGGAGGTCTTCGACGTTCAAGTTGGATCTGAAATCAAGAAACAAAGCAGCAGGGAGTCCCTTAGTAAATGTAAGATATTCATAAACATAGCATGTATGGTTTTGTGGTTATGATTTGAAGTATGGAAGAAAACTAGAGAGAGAGAGAAAGAGGAGAGTTGGGAGGAATTCCTAGAGAGAGAAAGTGTAGAGAGAAAAATGAGAATATTAGATTGATGAGAAATGAAAGCTCCAACCCTCTCCCTTGGTGGGAGAGGGTATTTATACTTACATAATAACGCCCACAAAAACGGGCTGTGAAGTGAGCTGACAGTGGGTAAAGACCCGACCCAACTCCACAAATACTACGATAACTAAAGTAATACTACGATAACTAAACTGATACTAATAATCCTACGAGCTATCTTAATGCTATTAGATCCTTGGGGTGACCGAGTCTTTCATAGGAATATTCGTATTCCTAACAATCTCCCCCTAAGGGAGGTCATCCCGGAAAATATGAAGTTCCTTTTATAGAGAAGGAACTCTAACCTAAACCGTTTCTCAAGAAACGTATAATCTATTAACTTTAAATGATATGCATTATCTTTTCCTAATATAACTCATGCATATCCTAACTACATTACATAATACACGGTTTTATTAAGTCCGCAGAAACTAAACATGCTGAACTATATCTTCAGCAGTAAAACATCATCAGCAGAATCTGATCTTCAGCAGATTCCCTTCAGCAGCAACCATCAGAGGAATTCAGACTCAGCAGAATTCCCAACACCTCAAATCGTTCCTTTTATCATTTTAGGTACTTTGAAGAAGAAATCTGGAAAATGAAGCATTTTGGACGTTTTTGGAGCATAAAAGTGAAGAAAATGACAAAGTCTCAAATTATGCTGTAAACAGCACCTGACGGCGTCACACCTTAACAGGTGACGGCGTCAAGTGTTGACAAAGAGGTGGATATGAAGATTACACATGACGCGCCAGAAGGATTTTGGAAGTTGAAGATGACGGCGTCACCCTTTATGATGCCTAAGGTGGTCGCGTTTTAATATAAAGAGAGACGGCCCAGAACCTTTTACAACCAGATGGCATCAAGAGTAGATCTAGGCCATCAAGGAACCCTAACGCGGCGAGATGACGGCGTCACGGGCATAAGGTGATGCCGTCAAGTTGTAAAATCTATATATACTTTTCTATTTTTCATTCATTAGGGAGAAACTTTTGGTGCAACCTTTGGGAGAACTTTAGGGATAAACCCTAGGTCGAATTTCACACACTTTGTAAGGGTTTTTTACCCTTATTTCATCCATGCTTAATTAAAGATAAGTCTTCCTTCAAATCAATCAATATGTCTATGTGTTGTTTGATTCTATCTTATGCTTGTCTTTACATTAACATGCTAGGCTAGGTTATCTTTGTGTTTACTTAGATGTAATGAAACCTAGCTATTGATTGTTGGTTGATTGTTTGTTATTAATTGTTGTTGGATGAATGATATCAATGTTAGGCTTAAGAAAACTGGCTAACTTCTAATTGGTAACTTGTTTGATGTCTTAAGAAACATGAATCGGATGTGTACTACGATTAATTGGTTGTGTTTAATGCATAAGTGACTACTAAGGAGGCCATGGTTTGGATACTTAACGTGTCGCCATAGGAAGAGGTAGAAGCTTATAGAGTTGGGGAAGGACGTACACAGCCCCACGACTGGTATTAAGGAATACAACCCGTCATCCACGCTGTGGAAAACTAGAAGGGGGTTGAATAGTTTTCCCTCTTTTTCGTTTTATAAAATGTTTGTTTCAAAATCTTTGATTAAAGTTTTCCTTTTTAAAATCTTAAAATGTTTTGTATCAAATCATCTATTAAGATAAACTCAATATGAGAAGTGTGAATAATAATCTATTAGATCATATCATATAATTATACACACCATCACAATATTAACTTGTAACTATAACACAATCAATCATCATGACAATATAAGCAACAACCAACACATATATGCAAGCATAGATATAAAGCGATAAATGCAAGAATAAATGTAAAGAGATAAGAGAAAGAAGATGCAAATCGGACACGATGATTTATAGTGGTTCGGCTACAAGGACACCTTCCTTGCCCTACTCCACTCCCCGAGTCACCTACTCGAGAGTTCACAACACTACTCAACAAGCTCCCTTTTGGCGGAGAAAACCGTACACACATTTGCTTACACCGTTTAACGACACCAAGCAAAATGTCGAGTCCTAATGCTAGCTAGGACCAAACTCACGACACGACTTCGATCAATACACAACTTCTACACACGACTTCTTCACACCACTACTTCTTCACAACTACTCGACTACTTCACACCACTACTTCTTCACGACTACATGACTTCTTCATACTACTACTTCTTCACAACTACATGACTTCTTCACATTACAACTTCTTCCCACCTCTTCTTACTCACCTATTGACTCACTACTAAGTAAGATCATCTTGATCTACTTATTACATGTACTTACATAACTTATTTCTACAACTTCACATCAATACTAACTAGACTCTAATACTTCTTTGACTTTATGATAAGAAGTATTCTTCTCTTGCACTTTGAGTGGTGAAGGATTGAATCACTTGAAACAAAAGCTTATAATCTTATGATCAAAGGATTTAGAAGGATGTTTAGAAAGGATTGGGACTGAAAATTTTAGTGCAAAAGGTCTGAAAAAANAGGACTTCTACTCTAACTAGAGGATTATCCCTGGGAAGACCCCTCCGGTTCTGGCTGGATCATGAGAACTAATACCTAACCTTATCATCCTTATAACTCCATTGCATAAAATCAAATGGTCTCATGATGTGCAAACTGAGTACCAAAGGGCTGTTGCAAAACAGTTTGAGCTTCTTTTTAGGCTGCCGCGTATTGGGCCTGTTGGACATGCTGTTGAGCCTGAGGTACCTGCTGTTGGACATGCGGTTGAGCCTGTTGGACATGTTGTTGGGCCGATGCAAAATGGGCCTGTGGAAGCTGTTGTTGGGCCAGTGGTACTCTTGGGTTTGGGAGAGCCTGTATCGATGGAAAACCAAGTACTCCTAAATTTGATTGGGCTATTCCACCACTGGGCTGGCAAAACATATACGGATTAACACAATTAACACCAGCCATTCCAAATATTGAGTAAGGCACATGAGATGTGATGAGGCAAAAAGTGTTACGCTTTTAGGGGGTCATTTAAGCCCTAAGTCGTAATAATTTGATCAAATATTGCCTCAAATCGTTCCTTTTATCATTTTAGGTACTTTGAAGAAGAAATCTGGAAAATGAAGCATTTTGGACGTTTTTGGAGCATAAAAGTGAAGAAAACGATAAAGTCTCAAATTATGTTGTAAACAGTACCTGACGACGTCACACCTTAACAGGTGACGGCGTCAAGTGTTGACAAAGAGGTGGATATGAAGATTACACATGACGCGCCAGAAGGATTTTGGAAGTTGAAGATGACGGCGTCACCCTTTGTGATGCCTAAGGTGGTCGTGTTTTAATATAAAGAGAGACGGCCCAGAACCTTTTACAACCAGATGGCATCAAGAGTAGATCTAGGCCATCAAGGAACCCTAACGCGGTGAGATGACGGCGTCACGGGCATAAGGTGACGCCGTCAAGTTGTAAAATCTATATATACTTTTCTATTTTTCATTCATTAGGGAGAAACTTTTGGTGCAACCCTTGGGAGAACTTTAGGGATAAACCCTAGGTCGAATTTCACACACTTTGTAAGGGTTTTTCACCCTTATTTCATCCATGCTTAATTAAAGATAAGTCTTCCTTCAAATCAATCAATATGTCTATGTGTTGTTTGATTCTATCTTATGCTTGTCTTTACATTAACATGCTAGGCTAGGTTATCTTTGTGTTTACTTAGATGTAATGAAACCTAGCTATTGATTGTTGGTTGATTGTTTGTTATTAATTGTTGTTGGATGAATGATATCAATGTTAGGCTTAAGAAAACTAGCTAACTTCCAATTGGTAACTTGCTTGATGTCTTAAGAAACATGAATCGGATGTGTACTACGATTAATTGGTTGTGTTTAATGCATAAGTGACTACTAAGGAGGCCATGGTTTGGATACTTAACGTGTCGCCATAGGAAGAGGTAGAAGCTTATAGAGTTGGGGAAGGACGTACACAGCCCCACGACTGGTATTAAGGAATACAACCCGTCATCCACACTGTGGAAAACTAGAAGGGGGTTGAATAGTTTTCCCTCTTTTTCGTTTTATAAAATGTTTGTTTCAAAATCTTTGATTAAAGTTTTCCTTTTTAAAATCTTAAAATGTTTTGTATCAAATCATCTATTAAGTTAAACTCAATATGAGAAGTGTGAATAATAATCTATTAGATCATATCATATAATTATACACACCATCACAATATTAACTTGTAACTATAACACAATCAATCATCATGACAATATAAGCAACAACCAACACATATTTGCAAGCATAGATATAAAGCGATAAATGCAAGAATAAATGTAACGAGATAAAAGAAAGAAGATGCAAATCGGACACGATGATTTATAGTGGTTCGGCTACAAGGACACCTTCCTTGCCCTACTCTACTCTCCGAGTCACCTACTCGAGAGTTCACAACACTACTCAACAAGCTCCCTTTTGGCGGAGAAAACCGTACACACCTTTGCTTACACCGTTTAACGACACCAAGCAAAATGTCGAGTCCTAATGCTAGCTAGGACCAAACTCACGTCACGACTTCGATCACTACACAACTTCTACACACGACTTCTTCACACCACTACTTCTTCACAACTACTCGACTACTTCACGCCACTACTTCTTCACGATTACATGACTTCTTCACACTACTACTTCTTCACAACTACATGACTTCTTCACATTACAACTTCTTCCCACCTCTTCTTACTCACCTATTGACTCACTACTAAGTAAGATCATCTTGATCTACTTATTACATGTACTTACATAACTTATTTCTACAACTTCACATCAATACTAACTAGACTCTAATACTTCTTTGACTTTATGATAAGAAGTATTCTTCTCTTACACTTTGAGTGGTGAAGGATTGAATCTCTTGAAACAAAAGCTTATAATCTTATGATCAAAGGATTTAGAAGGATGTTTAGAAAGCATTGGGACTGAAAATTTTAGTGCAAAAGGTCTGAAAAAATAGCAGAAATGAACAGGATTTATAGGGAATCATTATTGACAACAGGAGCGTGCCGACCCCCTTAAATAGGTGTCGGCCCCCTTAAAATTAAGGGGGGCCGCCCATACAATTAAGGGGGCCACCCTGTCGAAACGGTCAGAAAATTTGTCTTTTTTTGGGGTAAGTTTATCTAGTGAAATTTTAATTGTTTTTGGTTAAAAATTTGAATTCATATATTTATTTTGAATTAAACATTTTCCTTTAATTACCAAAAGTGTTTTTCTAAAATATATAAAATGTTTATAACATTTTATAAAGTTTGTGGTGTCAAAATAAAATCCCTTTGATCATAAAATGTATTAGACATTTATTTATTCATACCTTAAGTGATTGTTGAAGCATACTCGAGACGTTGAGATGTCGAAAGATGTTGACATATGAATGCATAGATGATTTGTGATCACAAGTAACTTAAGCACTTTACATTATGTGTTGTAACTTACATCTTTGTCATCATCAAAACATGAAGAGGATGTTTAAATTAAATATCGTAATATTTATGCCAACAATCTCCCCCTTTTTGATGATGACAAACTATGTAAACTATAACTCATAATAAAATGTATAAGTTACTTGTTTACACTTCTTCTCCCTCTTTTGTTGAAGTAAAAAGGTGGACTCCTACACGAGACTTCTACTACACTTCAATCCTTGAGATAGAATGTATAAGGCGAGCTTGCATCATCGTAAGTGAAGCCTTGATCCTATCAACCATTAAAACATGAATCTAGCGGATCCATGGATCAAATAAATTGCAAACTTTTAACCTGCATCATGGGTTAGTTTCTTGCAACAAAAAGATATAAAGATAGGTATGTAATACACATCGCCAATGCTCCTCCTTGGTGTATGCTCCCCCTTATTTGAGGCACCAAGAAATCAAGTAACGGAAGAGTGCTACAATGCAAAGTTAGTTGAAAAAGAATGCACATATACATAATGATGATGATAGATATATGCATGACACTTATTGGGGAACAAGATATGGATATCTAAGGTATATGGACTAAAAATATGACACATGCAATTATTGTTTTGAAAGCAACAACCTAAATCCAAAATATCATGACCAATGCTTAAGACATGGCAATGATTACGACCAAACAAAAAAGAATTCGACCAACATATTTTGTCGAAATATGCCAAAATATATACTCAAAAAGAATTAAAAGAAGATGATGATGAAGATGGTATTTTTTTTAACGTAGAAAAACGAAGATGGATGAGCATGGATGGAAAGGGAAGGTGATTGAAAAGGGTTCACAAGTATGGTTTAGATTAATATATCGTTTGACAAAGGTGGATGATTGGGAATCATGGGATTTTTAGGTGTTTTGTTGGTTGACGGCCGAAGGTGGATATGTGAAATGAGGTGGTGATGACTCGACAACACTTGAAGCTTGGATATCTTCTTTGTGTTCTTCACTTGCTAGAAAGTGGAAAAGACGCATTTCGTAATGAAATTCACTTGGATGAGGTGGTGATGACTCGACAACACTTGAAGCTTGGATATCTTCTTTGTGTTCTTCACTTGTTAGAAAGTGGAAAAGACGCATTTCATAATGAAATTCACTTGGATGAGGTGGTGATGACTCGACAACACTTGAAGCTTGGATATCTTCTTTGTGTTCTTCACTTGTTAGAAAGTGGAAAAGACGCATTTCATAATGAAATTCACTTGACTTTTGATGACATAGACAAACATGTTTATGAGTGTATGGATATGACGGTTGCCCTTTGATTCAAAGAGCGACACAAGGGTGAACATAGGTTTATGTATCATGAAAGATGGTTTGACCTTTATGGATTAAGTTGTAGTGGTGATGACACATTTAGTAGAGTGTAGGAGATGGTTACATGGTTGAATCTTCTTGTGAAGATGACTAGGTGGAGTTATTGGTGAAGATGGGTGAGAGTGAAAGAGCGATATTCATGGAATGAATTTCTTGGGTAGGAGGTGGTGGTGACACTTTTGGTGGTGGAGACAATTGTGAGTTGGGATATCCATTGATGGATGAAGATGTGGTGGAGGGTGTTTTAGATGGTACATTAGGTGCACTATGATATGAAATTAGAGGTTGAGGTTTATTGTTTACGAGGTATGATATTGATTTTTGGTTTCTTTGAGGGCATGGAAATGGTGGATGACTCGAGATTGGTAGTATAAAGGATGACTCGGTTTTTCATTTCACATTGGTGGTGGAAAGTTTGACAAGGAAGAGGTTGATTGCGGGTAAATATGTTGGACCAATGGAGGTATATTCTTGGAAGTAAGAATGTTGGAGAGTTTGGTGGTGTGATGTGGGTTTAGGTTTAAGGTAGAAGGATATATGTAAGAGGTGTGATTTGGGTTTAGGTTCATGCTCATCCGGATGTAAAGTGTAACAAAAAAAATAAAGACGAATCAACACGAAAGTGATAAGCTTGACAATGACACGAAGGATGAAGGATAGCATACAATGAACTTCATCCATGAAGCTATGTAGCTCTTGTCGAATATTGCGAATGTTTAAAGAACAATCACAAAAAAAAACGAGTTATGAGGTTTTCCTAAAGATGGTAGCAGAAGAGGTGGACGAAAGGTGTTTGACTTCTATATTATAATAGAGTCATGACTCAAGAAATATACATGAACAATGAGTGACATTTTAATTTGCATTTCGCCAATTAAAAATACTTAAACATTTCGGATGAAATATTTAAGTTGTCACATTAACTTAGAGCGGTATTAGATTACTATCTAACTATCTCTTGACAAAGGAGTGGATTGTTTGGAAGGGAACAAGATGATGAATAAGGAAGTGAGTATGCATGAAGACTCTAGGACACTTAAGACACTTTTGAGACTATTATGACCTATCGGATTGTGATACTAAGGTTCTCATGAAATAAGGGTGTAAGATCTAAAGGCAAGAAATATATACCTAGATGGATGAAACATATAGAGTTAAGCATGTAAAGGCATTTAAGCATGCTAATAAATAAATAAAAAATATCATATCGAAATAGTTAGAAAAACAGAATCTATTATAATAAACATGCATTCAATAACTAAGCAAATAATTACGAAGACATACAATCAAATCACATAAGAGCAAATAAGCATCTAGAAATATCCTATATGTGGGATGCCATAAATCTATGAATGAAAAACTCTAATGATAAGCAAGGTTCATAAAAGTAAACTAGCGTTAGGTATATTTAGGAAGAACCATTTAATCAAGTTGGAGAATGAGTATGAGACTATTACTAGTGGTGCTCAATTCAGGCTAAACACGACCATTTTTACGGGTTACACACATAGAAGCAATTCAACTGCTAGGTTAAATTGAATTTCTAGTCAATAGATTCTCCAGTAGTCATTCTCTTTTTAGAAGAAATTGAGTTCCTAAATTTACCTAACGAAGGGTACCAAATATGAAGTTTGCTTGGTTCACTAATACTTGGCTTAAGTGACTCAAACATCATGTTTTTATGAAGGTAAATCTAGATGATATATTTTACTCACGATCCTAATAGAGACGTGTTGAATGTTTAGACAAGAGTAAACAAAATGTTTTAATCTTTTGTTTATGATTTATCGGTTGTTTGGTTTTAATGGCATATTACTTGATTTAATAAATGTGCTTGATTGAAGAATGCTCCTTAGCATATCTTGTGAAATGAATCTCATTAAGATTATTTATCTTAAATGAGTTTGTGATTCTCAAATGATATTAAAAGTAGACACTTATATATTCTTAAACAAATATTATTTTCTTTGATTTTTGCCAATGTTATATACCATAATTTAACTAGTATTAAAAAATGATTTTTACTTGTTTATGCATTGTGACAAATTATTTTTCAGTTCTAATAACTTATATTATTTCACAAAGGAATGTGTAGTGTATTATCTTGTAACACAACTATTCATGCTACAAAGAAAATAAAATTCATAGAATATATAGTGTGTATTATTCTTAAATATGTATTTTAGCTTACTTTAAATAGTGTAAGCAAAATTTACATATGTTGTTAGTTTGCTCATGTTTGGTTTTTCGGAGATGACACATTTATCCATTGCACTGCAATGTAAATTGCTTGAATATTTCGGACGAAACATCCAAGTTGTCAATCCTACTTCATTGTGTATTTTATGCATATATTTGCTAAATATTTGGAACACAACTATTGAATAAGTAGACTCAATATGACATCATATTCACAAGTGTGAGTTATGATCCGATGCATATTCTTATCGTCTTGGAAAAGGATTTTGTTATTTTCATATCAATCGAGTGTAATTGAGTATGTAGATTCAAGACTATATCCTTTGTTGTAATTTGATATAATCTTGAAACTAAACAAATAACAATCCAATTTCTTGTCCACACTAAAAAACATATCAATTAGATTTGATAAATATATCAACCATAATTTGAATAATGAATTGATATAATATCAAGATCTTTCTTGACCCTCACGAACACTCATTTAAAATAGATAGATATTTTGATAGTGTGTTCCATTAATCCTAAGATTATTTACAAGTGAGGTTAGTGAGTGATTGAAAGTTAACTTATTACTATATGATTGTTATATGTCTTGTTTATGTGAAAAACTATTCGTTGTTACGTATAATGAACACACTTAGATTTTGAAAATACTTTTTCTTTTATATAACTACTAATTTTTTAAAATGATTCAATTTCTCTTATTTAAACAACCTAAGGTAAAACAAGGTAGTTTGTTAAAAATGTTTAAGTGTGTTGTTGAGAATAGATTAAATTGTTTGAAATATTTAGGTGACTAAATTTAACTCATTTACAAGATGTTTGAGTAACATTAAGCCATCTATACCTATATGCAATGCAAGCATATTATAACAATCCTAACGCAAGAAATCTAGCATAAGATCTAGTTAAGTATAAACCGGAAAGCTAGCTATAAACTAATAGGGCACATATGCTTAGATATACAATTAGCTAAACTTCAAATAGCAACAATCATCAAATATATTCAATTAAGAAAATAAAATCACAAAGAAGTTCACATAACACATACAACACTTGTCGTCGTTTTGTGTATTATATACACCAATGTTTACTTAGCTCGATTTTATTTGAAGATATAATAGTTTCCTCCCCATTCCATAATTTAATTAAAATCAATATTTTGAAAACATAAATTACTTAATTTTTCAAAAATATATCAACTAGGAATGCCCTACTTGAAGGAAAAGGTAAAATAAAAGTTTTACGTTAAAACGAAACACAAATTTTTGACCACTGTATAGTATTTTAACTTTCTTACTTATTTAAGTTTGTAATGATTACGTACTTGTGAGTATTTTTAAATGAAAGTAGACTCAATTACCTTTAAAACGCCGGGTGGCACGACTTCTATGGAGTTACGGTTAATTTTATATGATTTTTCAAAGTTTCTGAAAAACTGCCGAACAGATAGGCGAACCCCTTAAATATTTAAGGGGACCGCCCAGTATTTAAGGGGGCCGCCCAGACAATTAAGGGCCGCCCATCTGATACTCAAAAATACATTTTTTGTTAAAAATTATTTTCAAACTTTGCGGAAATGTGTGAAACTTTCTGAGTTTAATACCGAACATATAACACTTATTTTACGCATAATTTTATTTCGAGCTAGTATAATTTGTGTATATAACATCAAAACTAATACAAGTTAATCAACAAAACACATTTCATATTTAATCCTCCTTAATAGGTAATTTGATACATGGATCGTACTCAATTTTTAAAACCATTTGTTTTAAAATTAGAGCGACGTGGCTCCTGATACCAATTGTGAAAAACTAGAAGGGGGGTTGAATAGTTTTCCCTCTTTTCGTTTTATAAAATGTTTGTTTCAAAATCTTTGATTAAAGTTTTCCTTTTTAAAATCTTAAAATGTTTTGTATCAAATTATCTATTAAGTTAAACTCAATATGAGAAGTGTGAATAATAATCTATTAGATCATATCATATAATTATACACACCATCACAATATTAACTTGTAACTATAACACAATCAATCATCATGACAGTATAAGCAACAACCAACACATATTTGCAAGCATAGATATAAAGCGATAAATGCAAGAATAAATGTAAAGAGATAAGAGAAAGAAGATGCAAACCGGACACGATGATTTATAGTGGTTCGGCTACAAGGACACCATCCTTGCCCTACTCCACTCCCCGAGTCACCTACTCGAGAGTTTACAACACTACTCAACAAGCTCCCTTTTGGCGGAGAAAACCGTACACACCTTTGCTTACACCGTTTAACGACACCAAGCAAAATGTCGAGTCCTAATGCTAGCTAGGACCAAACTCACGACACGACTTCGATCACTACACAACTTCTACACATGACTTCTTCACACCACTACTTCTTCACAACTACTCGACTACTTCACGCCACTACTTCTTCATGACTACATGACTTCTTCACACTACTACTTCTTCACACCTACACATTTTTCTCCATATAAGTTTTCCTCACATTTATTTTCTTGTTATTTTATTTTCTTTGCATTTGTAGTTATTTGGGTTAGTTGACTAGCAACTAATTCCGCCCACTCCTTCAAAAACTGAGATTTTTACTGCTTTCATAAAATATAAAAAATACAAAAAGAATCATCCCTCACCCTTAGACCTAATTAGAGTAGTTTTCAATCCTAATGAACACTATTCCCTAAGTAGAACGATCAATCCCCCGGTACTTGCCACTACACTATACTACATCGGTCAGGTACACTGCCTGGTGGGGATTGCAAGCTTCTCAAGATCCCTTGAGAGGTAAAACCTTTTGCAAGTTTGCAAAACCACGCATCAAGTTTTTGGCGCCGCTGCCGGGGAATAGTTATTGTTTAGGTTGAATTTTATTTTATTAGGTCTACTCACTAGATCCCTTTCTAGTGAGATTTTTATTTTATTTTATAGGTCTTCTTTAGTCTATCTTATTTCTTCGTTTCTTTGTTCGTAACCATTACCATGCGACATCATGGAAGGTGGTAATATCCTTGACCCACAAAACCCACCACAACCAAACCAACCTCCTAGAGCCCGCACTTTAGGAGTACTCCCATCCTAGCAACCAAGGCTATCGAAACACCATTGAGCTCACTCAAGGAGCCAATGTGTCTCCCTTGCGATCTGACACCATCCGGTTGGTGCAAAGCGGATGTGCATTCCATGGACTTCGTTCCGAAGATCCAACTCAACATCTCAAGGACTTTCTCAAAATTGTAGACTCCATAGACCTCGACGTTGAAACTCAAGAGACGACCCGATTGCGTCTCTTCCAATTCTCTCTGCGAGACCAAGCTAGTCAATGGCTTGAGCGTCTACCCGCAGGATCCATCACCTCTTGGGATGATCTCACCACTCATTTCCTTGCTCAATTTTTCCCACCGGGAAGAACCACCAAGCTAAGGAATGATATCTTGATGTTCCAACAATGTCAAGGAGAAACCCTCTACGAGGCATGGACTCGATTCAAGGACTTACTCCAAAAAGTCCCTCATCATGGCATAGATCTTTGGCTCCAAGTCCAAATCTTCTATGACCATATCAATACCATAATCAACTCCCACGAGGCAAAACTTGACTAAGCGGACCGGTGGTTAGGCCGTTGTGAAGTGCTGAAGAATCATGGCTCATAGAGTCTTGCTCTCTATGACACGAAAGTTGGATGATCCCCGTGATTTATAAAAATGCAGGCAATCTTTTTGCTT
>LBNU01013082.1:27135-41090 GCA_014162995.1 Artemisia annua | reverse complement strand
TGAGCTTCTCCGATTTCTGCCCAACAAACAGGAGATCTGCACTTTCGACCATAAAGTGCTTCAAATGGCGCAGTCTTAATACTAGCATGATAACTGTTGTTGTAGGAGAATTCTGCCAACTAGTAAATGTTTATCCCATCCTTTACCAAAATCAATCACACATGCCCTTAGCATGTCTTCTAGCATTTGTATCGTTCTCTTGCTTTGCCCATCAGTCTGTGGATGGTATGCGGTGCTCATATCTAGTCGAGTGCCTAACACTTTTTGCAGGGATTGCCAAAAGTTTGTGGTGAAACGGCTATCTCTATCAGAGATAATAGAGACAGGTACACCATGTCGGGTCACTATTTCTTTCAGATATAGCTGTGCAAGCGTGCTTACCTCATCAGTCTCTCGAATGGGTAAGAAGTGAGCGGATTTCGTTAGTCGCTCTACGATAACCCAAATGGTATCTAAACCTGTGGACATTTTCGGAAGTTTGGTGATAAAGTCCATGGTAATCCTTTCCCATTTCCATATAGGAAGGTCAGGTTGAGTTAGTAATCCAGAGGGTCTTTGGCATTCTGCCTTGACTCTTGAACATGTTAAACACTTTCCGACATACTCTGCAATGTCGGCCTTCATGTTCAGCCACCAATACAACTTCTTAAGGTCTTGATACATCTTATTAGAACCAGGGTGAATGGAATATTTGGATTTATGCGACTCGTGCATGAGGAGGTCTCGAATACCTCCAGGATGCGGGATCCAACTTCTATCTCCATAACACAATGTTCCATCAGTTTGCTTCACGAAACCGTTTTTACTCTCAGGCATGCCATAAATCTTCTCGTGAGGTCTATTCTCCTCTTTGAGAGCCTCAAACTGGGCTTGTAGGATTTGCGAGGGTAGTGGTGAACAAATCGTCATTCCCAATGACTGTACACGGAGAGGTTTAATACGCTCTTTCCGGCTTAAGGCATCAGCTACCACATTGGCCTTTCCGGGGTGGTAGCGGATTTCGCAATCATAATCGCTGAGTAGTTCTAGCCATCTTCGTTGCCTCATATTCAATTCCTTCTGGACGAGGATGTACTGTAGGCTCTTGTGGTCAGTGTACACTGTACACTTGGTACCATAGAGGTAATGTCTCCATATCTTGAGAGCAAACACTACAGCTCCTAATTCTAAGTCATGCGTTGTGTAGTTTTCCTCGTTCTTCTTAAGTTGCCGGGACGCATACGCTATAACCTTGTTTTGTTGCATTAACATGGCACCTAACCCATGGTGCGATGCATCACAATAAACTATGAATCCATCGTTTCCTTCGGGTAGAGCTAGTATGGGGGCTTCACAAAGCTTTTATTTCAGAAGTTGAAAAGCTATATCTTTTTTCTCTCCCCACTCATACTTCTTACTCTTTTGCGTTAATTCCGTTAAAGATTTTGCAATCTTGGAGAAATTCTTAATATATCTCCGGTAATATCCGGCAAGTCCTAGGAATTGTCTGATTTCTGTAGGGTTCGTAGGGGATGTCCATTATTTGACTGCCTTAATCTTGGCTGGGTTCACATGTATGCCTTTACTATCGATGATGTGTCCAAGGAATTGTATACTCGGGATCCAAAACTCTTATTTGGAGAACTTGGCGTACAATTGTTCTGCCTTGAGTAGTTCTAACACAGCCTTCAGATGTCCAGCGTCTTCCTCTTGGTTGCGTGAGTAGATGAGGATGTCATCTATGAACACAATCACGAACTTATCTAAGTATGGTTTGCATACTCGATTCATTAAGTCCATGAACACTGCTGGGGCATTGGTTAAACCAAACGGTATCACTTGAAACTCAAAATGGCCATATCGCGTTCTAAAAGCGGTCTTCGGAATATCTTCTTCCCAAACTCTCAGTTGGTGATATCCTGACCTCAAATCGATCTTCGAATATACACTTGACCCTTGTAGCTGGTGGAACAAGTCGTCGATTTTGGGCAGTGGATATCGATTCTTTACGGTCAACATGTTCAACTCTCTATAATCAATACACATTATCCACCTTTCTTCTTAACAAACAGTATAGGGGCTCCCTATGGCGAGGAACTTGGATTAATGAATCCTTTATCCGACAATTCCTTTAATTGTTCGGATAGTTCTTGCATCTCAAAGGGTGCTAATCGATACGGTGCCTTTGCTACCGGTGCCGCTCCCAGCACTAAATCAATTTGGAATTCAACTTGACGAACGGGTGGAAGACCAGGTAAATCTTCAGGAAATACTTCGGGAAAATCTTTCACTACAGGTACGTCCTCAAGTCGCTTCTTCTCCGACTTGTCTTCTGTTACTTGTGCCATAAACACCTGACATCCTTCGTTTATGTACTTCACCGTTCTGATAAACGAGATGATTCCAAATCGGGTTCTTCCCTGGTTGCCTTGTACAATAAGGGTTTTGCCATTTAGAAGGATGTGGACTGTTTTCTCATCGCAAACTATCCTCGCATGATGTTTGGATAACCAATCCATTCCAACAACGACATCGAAACTACCGAGTTGGATATGCACTAAATTAATGAGGAAGGGTTGGTCTTGTAAAGTTATGGTGCAACCTATGAGTACGGTGTTAGTACCTATGAGAGTTCCATTTGCTATCTCAATTTCGTAGGTGGTATCTAACTTAGTTGGGGCAATGTTTAATAATGATGCAAATGTAGTAGATACGAAACTTTTGTCAGCACCGGACTCAAATAAAACTCTTGCACTATGCTGATTAATTAAAAACGTACCCGTGACAACGTCAGGGTTCCTTGGTGCGTCTCCATCTCCCAACACATACACTCTTCCACGTGCAGGGTTATCAGCATTCCTATTGGTGCATTGACTTCTGTAATGGCCTTTCTCCCCACAGCGGTGACAGGCTATAGACACTGGTTGCAAATTTGCTCCGGAAGCCTTGCAATCAATAGTCTTGTGTCCTATACCCTTGCATTTTCCACACTTGGCAGTGCAGGGTCCTGTATGGTGCATCTTGCACTTGTTGTACAGAGGTTGGTTACCTGCATAAACTGGAGCAGCAACATACGCCTTGGCGGTTTCCTGTCTGCGGTGATGAGTATTGCGGCTATGATGATAGTTGCGGTTACGATTGTTAGAACCTAAGTTTATCAACGTTTAGTCAAGTCTCGGTTATTTCATCATTTGTAATAGGTTGCTAGCATATTTAACTTATCATGTAACGTATGAAGTCCATCATACGTCCAATGGGCCTTAAGCCCAACGATTTAGAGAAAGGAAGGAGAAAGGGAGTGTTGCCCTAGCTCCTCTCCTATAAATAGGAATATGATGTAAACATATTTCTTGTTGGTTATTTCAATATCAAAAGGAAACTCTTGCACTTTTATTCTTCATATTTGATCTAATCAACCAAACTCTATTTCTCATCTTATTTCTATCAAATCAACACTTGTGTTTACAATATGGTGACCTAACAAGTGGTATCAATCGCTAGAAGAAGGTGTAGTTATCTTGTTTGAATACGGTCATCAGATGCTATAACTGCAATGGAATAGGTCACTTGGCAACTGCATGTCCATCACCAAGAACTCAAGGTAGTAAGTATCACAAACAGGCATTACTCCTTGCTCTCAAAGATGAAGCCCGCAGCAACACGAATGCAAATGACAACAGCTTCATGGCTAATGCACATTCTGATGATGACATGGAAGATTTGGAAGCTGCTGTTATGCTGATGGCCAACATGCATGAACTCCACATAAGTGACTCAGGCCCAGTTTATGACACTGATGGTCTTTCTCAGGTAACTGATCTTAACTCATGCCTCATACATGAAATTGCCTCCCCATCTGCATCTGAATCTTACAAGGAACAAGAAGTTCAAAATGATTCATTGTTATCTACACACACGAATACTCAAATGGACACAAAGGTTATATTTGATGATTTTCAAATTAACCCGGTTGTCACATTTGATGATTCGGATACTGAAACTGTCAATGATAACAATGCTCACGTTGAACATTTTGATCCTTCGTCTGGTCCAGATTCAGAAATTCAGTCCCTTCTTATGATTAGTCAATCTCAAAACGTTAAATGTCAAGAGCTTAATGCTAGATTGAAAGAGAAAAATGCATCATTAACTAGGGATATTGAGTGCTATAAATTTCAACTGTCAAACGCGGAAAAACTGATTCAACGGGAAAAAGGCTTTGAAGCTGCTTTTCTAAAATCTTCTCGTCACGAAAAAGAGTTAGAACACCAAATTGCTAAAATTATGGAGTCTAAAAATGACTTAGCTTCTGAGCTGGAAAAACAAGCGTTTGAACACAAAAAACAAATTGCACAACTTGAAGCAATAATTTTAAAAACCAAAACGGAGTTGTCAAATTGTCAAGCTGAGTTCACGGAACATAAACAAAAAACAAGAAAGAAAGTTAAGTCATACGTTGATGAGATTGTTGAATTGGAACACAAGCTTAAAGAATTTCAAAATGTTGTGTATAAAACTGGTAATTCAGTGACTACTATTCAAAAGTTTTCAGTAACTCGAACAAACAATGGTCACGGCTTTGCAATTGGAAGTGATTCACCATGTTTTTTACGTGTAGCACTCAATGAGATTCCAAAGTTATATAGTGCAGATCATCTCTTTGACGATACTGTTGTTCGTACTGTTGTATATGATTGTGAAGAGGAATATGAAATTGAAGAAGAGAGTCGATCAAAAATGGAAAATGTGACATATAATAAACCTTTTGATTACTCTAAATTGCCTCCTCTTACTGATATTTTCACACCGCAAAAAGAGAAATCTGAACAACTATGGTACATTATCAAACCTCAAGAAGTTACTTCTCATGTAGCTCCTGCTAAACCAGTGGTGCAAATAAATGGTCCTTTACCAAATGATAACAAACTTCAAAATCTTCCTACACGTTGTCGTATACTTAAGTATTTCGACACGTTCATGGATAACATTGAACAATTAGATGAAGCCATTGAACGCAACTCTCAAATAACGGTTTTTACTATTACTACTCCTCATGAGAGAGAAAAACGAGAAGTGTTTCAAAAACAGTTTTTACCTATTGCTCGACATTTGCGTCATTGTGCTCACCACTGGGAACAGGAACTTCAAAAAGAAGTCTCATCTATGATGAATGTGTTTCAAGAAACTGAACAAGCGATTTTAAATCAAAAACGTCAAAATCAATTTTTACAAAAAGAAGCTGATCGACTCTTGGAACATGTTCTTAGTGCTGATATAATTTCTGTGATTATGAATTCTCTTTATGAATCTGGTACTTCTATGCTTGTTGATGATCACTGTGATGATGTTGAGTTGTTATCTAAACAAATTGAGACATTAAAAGATGAAAACGTTAATCTCCGAAAACACAATGATGATGTGCAAAACAAACTTTCAAATGAGATTTCTCAACTCAACAAAAAGCTTGAATGGTGTCAAAACCAAAGTCTTGATTTCGAACTGGAATTACAAAGTCTTAAAACTTCCACAACTTTTCAAAACGAAAACGAGGAACTTAAAAGTAAAATCTCGAAATATGAAAAGGAAATTGCAGAATTGCAAGAAGTTACAGATTTTTGGCAAAAGAGTCGTGATGAATATTTTTATTCTAACCGAAAACTCGACAGTGAAATTCAAGATAAAATGCACATTATCATTGAGTTGAAAGAGAAAATACGTAAGCTTGAAAAAGGAAAATCTGTCAACACTAATGTAATTGCTCCAGGAATGTACTCATTAGACATAACAAATATAGCACAACACACTAAGAAGTCTAATTTGGATCCTTCCACTTCTACAGGAATAGTTGCCACTCATAGCGTTAGCAGATCCAAGCATAAACGAATGAAATGGAAGAATAGGATTTTGCAACGTAGAAGAGAGACACTAGAAGCCTCTGAAGTAGAAGAACACCCTAGGACTTTGAATAAGACTCATCCTGCACTAGATTTAGATACTGATTTGGCAAATTGTAATTCTAATCTATGTGTAACGAATGATGAACCTTTGAATGTTTTAAAAGTTGATGCTTCATGTGTGTTTTGTCGTAAGAGTATGTTATCTGGTGATCATTCTAAATGTGTTGCAAATTCTCTTTTATCTCGTCTTAAGAAACGTACATTAGGCAGAAAATCTAGGCCCACTAATGCTTCTAAATCTGTGCTAGGACTTATGCCCTGTGTAGTTTCTAAGAATGATATAGTCAACCCAGTAGTTGCGAACAATACCTCTAGGATCATGCCAACTGTCACTGAATTTGATATAAAGAAGGCTAAATCTAGTTGGAATTGGCAACGTTGGTTACAAAGGACACATAACTTTAAATGGATTCCTAAAATTGTTAACATGTGTGCTTCTAACCCAACGGAACCCACAACTTCTTCGGGTTCCACCCTTACCATTGTACCATCGTCGTCTCTTTCATGTGATGCAGGTGGTGCAAATCGTTCTTTGGATTGTTGATAGCGGATGCTCCCGACACATGACAGGCAATCTCAAACTGTTAAGAAACTTTGTCTCAAAGTTTATTGGAACTGTCAGATTCGGGAATGATCATTTCGCTGCAATTATGGGGTATGGGGACTATATCAGTGGGAACATCGAAATTAGTCGTGTATATTATGTCGAAGGCCTTGGTCACAATCTCTTCTCAGTCGGTCAATTTTGTGATGGTGATCTGGAAGTTGCATTTAGGGAGAAAACATGCTTTGTTCGTGATTTAAAAGGAAATGATCTTATGTCAGGCACACGTGGAAACAGTCTTTATACAATTTCAATGTCAGACATGACCGCTTCCTCTCCCATATGTTTACTTTCAAAGGCAGAATCGACAAAATCCTGGTTATGGCACCAACGCATGTCTCATCTCAACTTCAGAACTATGACGGACCTTGCTCGCCATAAACTAGTAGACGGTCTTCCAAGGTTCCGATATGCAAAATATCACTTATGTCCCGCTTGTGAACAAGGAAAGAGCAAACGTGCACACCTCACCTCCAAACCAAAACCGAGCACTGATCATGTTCTTCAACTTCTTCATATGGATTTATGTGGACCAATGCGAGTACAAACGATTAATGGGAAACGGTATATTCTTGTGATTGTTGATGACTTCTCCAAATGGACTTGGGTCTACTTTCTTCGAAGCAAAGATCAAGCTCCATCAATGATTATCACCTTTCTCACGAAAATTCAAGTTCAACTCCGCAACATTGTCAGAATCGTTAGAACGGACAATGGAACTGAATTCAAGAATCATACCCTTCGTGACTATTTTGAGAAAGTTGGAATTGAACATCAAACATCAATTGCATGGACTCCCGAACAAAATGGAGTGGTCGAAAGATGCAACAGGACGTTAGTGGAAGCCGCACGAACGATGCTCATTAATGCTCAATTACCAGATTATCTTTGGGCAGAAGCCGTCTCTACTGCATGCTACACCCAAAATCGTTGTATGATCAATAAATGTCACAAAGTCACACCATATGAAATTGTTCACAAACGAAAGCCTATCATACAACACTTTCATGTATTTGGTTCTCTATGTTATCCGAATAATGATCGTGATGATCTTGGAAAACTTAAAGCAAAGGCTGACATCGGTATCTTCATTGGATATTGTGAAAATTCAAAAGGATTTCGAATCTACAACCGTCGTACTAGAGAAATTCAGGAGACTATCCATGCTAATTTTGATGAGCTCACAGAAATGACTTCTGAGCAAAATAGCTTAGGACCCGCAACCAACCGCCTAAACCCTACAGATTCTTCAGCTGAACCTTTGTCACTAACTCGTCAAGAATTGGAAACGTTGTTCTCTCCTTTGTTCGATGATTCTTTTGACACACGTGCACCAGATGTATCCACTAGTTCCGCTGCTCAACCTGATAATATTCAAATACCTGATACAACGGTTACAACAACAACAACTGTAACACCAGATGCACCGCCAACTGAATCACCTACGATAGAGGAACAAACCGCTTCCAATACCGACAACCCAACTGAAGATCTGAATCAACAACAAGTACCCGAACCTACAAATTATGATCCAAATGCGTTCTTCAATGCGTTTGCTCCGACTCCGAACCTTTCAGATATTGCTGAGTCGTCAACACGCAACTTGGAACCAACTAATATGCAGCAGTTCCATAACCCTCACCCTTCAACACATCATTGGACTCATGACCATCCAGTCGTCAATATCATTGGTCATCCAACCGCTCCAGTTATGACAAGACAAAAACTTCATTCCGATGCCGAACATTGCATTTATGCTCTAACCGTTTGTCAAGCAGAACCTAAAAACATCAAACAAGCTCTCACTTACGACGACTGGATTGAGTCAATGCAAGAGGAATACAACCAATTCAAACGTCTTGAAGTTTGGGAATTAGTTGAACGGCCAGATGGAGTTTATGTCATTGGGCTAAAATGGATTTAGAAAAACAAGTTGGACGCAGAAGGCAACGTTATTCGTAACAAATCACGCTTGGTAGCTAAAGGATATACTCAGGAGGAAGGAATTGACTTTGAGGAATCTTTCGCACCAGTTGCTAGAATTTAAGCTGTTCGAATATTTTTGGCATACGCTGCTCACAAAAACATGGTCGTTTATCAAATGGACGTGAAAACAGCATTTCTGAACGGTGAACTACATGAGGAGGTATACGTCAGTCAACCAGAGGGATTTGTTGACCCAGAGCACCCTAACCATGTCTACAGACTTAAGAAGGCTCTTTATGGTCTCAAACAAGCCCCCAGGGCGTGGTATGATAAACTTACTGCTTTCTTGCTTGCTAATTCTTTTACTAAAGGTTTGCTCGATCCAACTTTGTTTATTCAAAAACACGGGGAAGATGTTTTAATTGTGCAAATATACGTCGATGACATTATTTTTGGTTCCACAAACAAAAAGTACTCAAACGCTTTTGCCAGATTAATGAAACAAAATTTTGAAATGTCAATGATTGGTGAACTTACGTTCTTTTTGGGACTACAAGTTCATCAGCCTCCCCGTGGAATTTTCCTAAATCAGTCCAAATACGCTCTTGAGATAATTAAGAAACATGGCATGACCAGTTGTGATACTTACAATACCCCAATGGCCAACACCACTAAACTAGATGAGGACCCACATGGGAAACCAGTTGACCCCACAAAATACCGAAGTATCATTGGGTCACTGATGTACCTCACCGCTAGTAGACCGGATATTGTATTTGCTGTATTTATGTGCTCTCGCTATCAGTCCAGTCCAACTGAACGTCACCTCAATGAGGCTAAGAGAATCCTTCGATACGTAAAGGGAACCATTAATTTGGGTATCTGGTATCCGAAGGATTCCGGTTTTGAACTAATAGCTTTTTCAGACGCTGATCATGCAGGGTGTATGGATACATGCAAAAGTACTTCTGGTGGTTTACAGTTTCTAGGAGATAAACTTGTGTCTTGGCAGTCAAAGAAGCAGGATTGCACCTCACTTTCATCTACAGAAGCTGAATACGTTGCCATCTCATGCAACAAGATTCGAATGTATTGTGATTCGAAAAGTGCGATAGCAATCTCATGCAACACAGTTCTGCACTCAAAGTCTAAGCACATTGATCTCCGTTATCACTTCATCAAGGAGCATGTTGAAAAGGGTACAATAGAGTTATACTTTGTGGGTACTGAATACCAACTGGCAGATTTGTTCACAAAACCTTTAGCTCCATCAAGGTTTGCTGAACTGGTCCACCGGATTGGTATGCGGTGTTTGACTCCAGAAGATCTAAAATGTTTTCTTGAAAATAATTAACAGAGTTAAATACCAAAATTATTTTGTAAATATTATTAAAAACAAAAATACAAAATCAAAAAATCTTCAAAAATACCAAAAAGATGTTACATTTTATTTACCTTTATTTTATTTTATTTTGTTTTGTTTTTCATATGCATGTACACCATCTTCGTCAACACTTTGGTTTATCAAAAATTTCAAAATTTTCACACCAAGTGTTGAGGGGGAGAAAATGTTCTTCAAAATTAAAAAATCTTGTGCAAACATGTGTACTTGCATATTTCTAGTAGTTATGATGTTATTTTGCAATGGTGGAACGTCTAAGGTTATCTCGTATCATTTTTTTCCTTTTACTTCTTTGTTAGCCTAGTATGTCTTTACCATTAACTGTCGTTACCAATAACCGTTAAATAAACTCGTTAGGACTTGTTATATGGTTTAGTTAGTAGTCTAGGGACTAATATTGCCAAGTTGTAAAAAGTTTCATAAAATTAAACTAAAACAAACACCCCCCGTTTTTTATTTTTCATAAAAATCAAAAAAAAAAAAAAGAAAAAAAAAAAAAAACCAAAAACAAACACTCCCCTTTACATCTCACGGCTTGAATTCAAACTTCAAATTCTTGTTCTTGATCTTCAAAACGTAAGTGAATTCATGATCTTTAGTCTGTTTTAACAAATGGTTTTTAACCAATTATTTTTGAATATTATTAGTGGGATTTGTTAGTTTAAGTGTTTACAACATGTTTGTGCTTGTTAATTGTTCCATTTTAACTGATTACATGTTCTAGATAATTAGGGTTCATGTTCGATTTAGGGTTTTTCGTATGTGTGTTCTTGAGTCTAATTAAACAGCTTAAATGTGTTCTTGCAAGTGTAAATTGGTTTTACAACATAAATCCTCGTTAAAATAGTTCTAGATAATTGTTGTGCTCGTTAAAGTTTTCGAGATATTTTAGAATGTACCTTGTTGTGTTTCTAACTGATTTTTATCACTCAATACACAGGTTTCATTCAAGGATTCAAAAGATTTCACAATATAACGTATGACTTCAAAGATTTCGAAAATTCTTGTATAAGAATTTTTCGAGAAAAAGTTTCGAGATCTTTTCTCATAAACTTTTTCGAGATCTTTTCATGACTATTGTTATCGAGAAAATCTTAGAAATTTTTTGAAATCTCTCAATAAAGTTTTTGAGAAAACATTATCGAGATCTTTTCAACTTAATGTTATCGAGATTTTTTTTCAAAAAATTATCGAGATCTTTCACACGTGAAATTTTTCGAGATCTTTTCAGACCATGTTTTCGAGAAACTCATCTAAAGAGTTTTCAAGAACTTTTGCTCATCAAACTTTTCGAGATCTTTTCTTAGGAAATTTTTCGAGATCTTTCTTGGACTAAAGTTTTCGAGATATTCATTAGTGATAGTTTTAGAGAACATTGTTTGTAATAATTTCGAGATCATGTGTAACATATTTTTGAGTATTCAAGTGATTGTAACTTTTCGAAAACTTGTATATTGGATGAATCCTCATGAATATGTGTATTGTGAAAATGTTATTTAACTTGTGATTGGATTGTGTTATTAAACATGTTACCAAAAGACGTATGTGCATTAAATGATATATCATCTAAGTTACATGTTAAATAATAATATCGTCATTAATCACATATTAATTAACTGGACCATGATTGCAACATATATGTCTTTGAATATCAAACGTGAACTCGGACTAATGACTAACATATCTGGATGTTTGATTTCATGACATGACACTTTCAGAACACAAATGCCTCAACACGATGAATCAGTTCCACAACAACAGAACCTCCCACTACTTGCACTTGGTGAAGTCCTCCCTGCTGACTACAACGTAGGCATTGATCAGAACAATCTTTGCATCGACTTCAACAAACTTAGCATACCTGATGACACATGCAAGATTGTCAAGAACATACTTCTAGCTCATCCATGCAAGCCATTGCTCACCAAATCCACATCAGTACCAATCTTCTACATCCATCAGTTCTGGCACACAACTAAGGCCAATTTGGACGACAAATCCTTTACCGTCAAGCTGGATCGTCAACAATACACCGTTGATCATGATACTCTTCGTGAAGCTCTCATGTTACCAACTTTCAAGGAATATCATCTGATGCTGACTGAACTGGAAATCCTTGACTACTTCATTGATCTTGGATACGATATTCCTGATAATGAATCACTCACACTTCTTTCAAAATTCAATGTCAAATATCTGCCACAACCATGGAGAACATTCTACATGCTGATTGTCAGATCCATCTCAGGAAGAAAGAGTGGTCATGAGCATCCAAGGGTAGAACACATGCAAGTATTCTGGGGAATGATGACAATGACACCGATTAACTTTGCTGCACCAATAATGAGCGACATGCTCCATCACAGTCATACTGATCGTGACAGGGCCGTGATTCCGTTCATTAGGTTCACCAAACTACTCATAGCATACTTCTGTGAGAAAACCCCAGACTTCATCAAGAGGATGCACGACAGGACAGAACCGAAAGATATATTCAATGAAGACCCAAAGATTTCCTTTGTCAAGTCCATCAGGTTCGTTCCAAGGACAAAAGGAATGAGAAAGAAGTAGAACCAGCTTCAATTGTTCAAACCCGGAGCAGGAGGGGTGGCAAGTCTGGAAGCTCTAGCAGTACCACACCTACACAAAAACCAAAGACTGCCCAAAAGCCACCCACCAGACCTAGAAGGAAAGCTGCTCCAAAGCAGATTCCTCAAGATGAACCATCAGCTTCATCATCTGAAACGGAAACCGACTCTGAGTTCGGCTCTGAATCTGATGACGAAGAAGATTATGTAAGAAGGTCAAAGGCTCAGGATGAGAAAGAAGATGAAGAAGAGGAGTTTCCAGGGCTTGAACTGACAAAACAACTAAGCAAGGAAACTGCCGAGCAAGAACAAAGAAGAGGCACGGGTATTACCATTAACGAACCGAGTCATGATATTCATGATGAAGAAGCAGAAGATGAACAAACTGCAGAGCCACTGGTTGACAAACGTAAACTGAAGAGTATCATTGTCGACACCAGGGCTGAAAAGAAGCAGGAAGAGAAAGACTTCAGGGTAGCTGTACTACTCAATCTCCAACATCCACAACCTCATCAAACACCGACTAATCTTCAAGGACATGAGGCTGGCTCTAGTAGCACTGTAGCTCCTCAGACCGAAACCGAACAACGTGACCCTGAAGGGAACATAATCCTGGAAGAAGCTACAGAGGAAGAGCAAGAGCAGACAGAGTACATCACACCTGAATTCGTTGCTAAAGTTCAGAGAGATGAGGAAATTAAGAGGAAAGCTAAAGAAGAGACGGATAGACTGCTTCGTGGACTCGATCAAGACGAAAGCTCGGCTATACACACAGACTACATCTGAAGTCAAGTGAAAATGTGAAGCAACCGCTTTGCATCATTGCAGTTATGGAGATCGTGGAAGATAGGAAATTCGGCTACACTTTCATGAAGGAAATTGTCGTTAAGAGACAAGATGAGAAGCGATACAAGTTCAATGAAGCAGACTTCCCAGATCTAACCGTAAATGACATTGAAGATATGTATCTGCTAAAGGTTCAAGGAAAGCTGCTCAACTTTGAACAAGACACACAGTACAACTTCATCGCATCTCTCCTACTCTACATCAGACGATTAATTGTTTAAGAAAGAGTGGAAGATCTTCAGCTGGGAGTGGAAAGTTATCAGAACACCATCAACCTTACTCAACCACAACTCATGATTCCTGAAATTACCGGGATGTCACAATACTCTCTCGTGCAACAACCGACATTTGGAATCACCTACCTCAACAGCAGGCATCAGCTTCGTTTCATGATGTTCGATGAGATTCAGAAGTTTTGTGATGTGACACTTCAACGAGTTTGTGATGGGTTAGCAGAAAGGTTGGAGGATGAAAAGAAGAGGCTAAAAGAGGGAAGAGAAACTAGGTGGAAAGCTAATGGACGCAGAATGATCAGAAACTTTGTCCATACGATTGAAGGAAGGCTATATCGACGACAACAGATCAGAAGGTTGGAAAGCTATATCGGTGTTCGACCATCATTTCCGGTCTTGACATTCCGCCGACATGATCCA
>LBNU01013082.1:0-14254 GCA_014162995.1 Artemisia annua | reverse complement strand
ATTTCAAAATTTTCACACCAAGTGTTGAGGGGGAGAAAATGTTCTTCAAAATTTCAAAATCTTGTGCAAACATGTGTACTTGCATATTTCTTTATTGTTATGATGTTTCTTTGCAATGGTGGAACGTCAAAGGTTATCTCGTATCATTCCTTTTTCTTTTACTTCTTTGTTAAGTATTATATGTCATTACCATTAACTGTCGTTACGATTAACCGTTAAATTAAGTTATTAGGACATGTTAGTTGGTTAAGTTAGTAGTTAAGGGATTAAAATTGCCAAGTTGTCAAAGTTTCTATAATTATTCACAAAAACAAACACCCCCCCCCCCTCGTTTTTTCTTCACATATTCAAAAACAAAAACCAAACACAACCTTTCATATCAAACGGCTCATCTTCAATCTATCAATTCTTGTTCTTGATCATCAAAAAGTAAGTGAATTTGTGATATTTAGCTCATTTTAAAAAATGGTTTTCAACCAATTTAACTTTAGATGGCTAGATTTCACGCAATTTGAATTGTTAGAACTAGGGTTTTCGAAAATCACAAGTTTCACGTATAATTGTGTTTTAGGGTTAGAAATCATAGGGCTTTTGTGCTTAAACGCCATATAATCATATCCCTTTTGCCTAATCACAACAGGTTTCACGTTGGAATTGTTTTTGAAAATTAGGGTTTAAGTCGAAATAGGGTTTTGTGATTGGGTGATTTTTTGTTGATATTATTGGTGGGAATTACTTGTTTATGTGTTTAGAACATGCCTATGCTAGTTAATTGTAACAATTCATCAGTGTGCATGATCTAGATAAATTAGGGTTCATGTTCAAATTTAGGGCTTTTCATTTGTGTGTTCTTGAGCCTAATTAAACTGCCCAAATGTGTTTCTAGATAGGTTAATTGTTGCATTTCATTGATATCACAACATGGTTTCTCGTTAAACATGATCTAGATAAATTTGAGGTCTCGATGGTCTTCGAAATCTTTTGTGTATTGCCTATTTGTGTTACTAACTGTTGTTTATCAATCTAAATACAGGCTTCATTCAAAAGATACAAGAAATTCTCACAAAAACGTACGACTTCAAAGATTTCAAAAAATTCTTGTATAAGAATTTTTTTCGAGAAAATTTTTCGAGAAAATTTATCGAAATCATTTATCAAAAACTTTTTCGAGATCTTTCAAAATTTTCGAAATCTTTTCTCTTTCGAGAAAAACATGGAAGATTTCGAAATATCTCATTAAAGTTTTCGATAAAATATAATTTCGAGATCTTTTCAAGACATTATCGAGAAAATGTGAACCGAAGTTTTCGAAATCTTTTGCTATGAATTTATCGAGAACTTTTGTGAACAGTGAATTATCGAGATCTTTTCAATGGAAAGTTATCGAGATCTTTTGCACAAAAGTTTTAGAAATCTTTGTTAGTGACAGTTCTTCGAGAACTTCGTTGGTCATATTGTCAAGATCATGTATATAGAGTATTCATATGTTTGTAAAATTTCGAAAACTTGTATCATGAATGAATTCTCATATATATGTATATTATGAGTACGTTAGTTTACTTGTGATTGTGTAGTGTTAATTAACATGTCACCATATAACTTATGTGCTGTAATCATCTATGTTACATGTTAAATAATAATACCGTCATTAATCACACGTTAATTAACTGAACCATGATTGCATCAAATATGTCTTTGAATATCAAATGTGAACATGGACTAATGACTAACACATGTGGATGTTTGATTTCATGACATGACACTTTCAGAACACAAATGGCTCAACAAGACGAATCAATCCCACAACAACAACAGAACCTCCCACTACTTACACTTGGTGAATTCCTCCCTTCAGACTACAACGTAAAGTTTGACCAGAACAATCTTCGCATCGACTTCAACAAACTGAGCATACCAGATGACACATGCAAGATTGTCAAGAACATTCTTCTGGCTCATCCTTGCAAGCCACTGCTCACCAAATCAGCATCAGTACCAACCTTCTACATCCATCAGTTCTGGCACTCTGCTAAGGCCAACTTGGACGACAGATCTTTCACTGTCAAGCTGGAACGCAAAGAATACATTGATTACGATACTCTTCGTGCATCACTCATACTACCAACTTATGATGAATATCATCCCATGTTGTCTGAACTGGAAATCCTGGACTACTTCATTAATCTTGGATATGACATTCCTGACAATGAATCACTCACACTCCTGTCAAAGTTCAATGTCAAATATCTGCCTCAACCATGGAGAACCTTCTACATGCTGATTGTCAGATCCATTTCAGGAAGAAGGAGTGGTCATGAGCATCCGAGGCTGGAACACATGCAAGTATTTTGGGGAATGATGACTATGACTCCGATCAACTTTGCAGCACCAATAATGAGGGATCTGCTTCATCACATTCACACGGATCGTGATAGAACAGTGATACCCTTCATCAGATTCACCAAACTACTTATAGCATACTTGATTGAGAAGACACCAGAATTCCTCAAGAGGTTGCTAGACAGGACTGAACCAAGAGAAGCAATGAATGAAGATCCAAAGATCTCCTTTGTCAAATCTATCAGGTTTACTCCAAGAACCAAAGGCATGAGAATTCCAGATCACTTCTTGGATGATGAGATCAGAAAGACTCAGAATTTCAAGATCTACGACAAAGCATTCAGGGAAGGGAAAGTTGGTGTCACGGAGAAAGAAGATGAACCAGCTTCTATTGTTCGTACTCGAAGCAGAAGGGGTGCCAAATCTGGTAGCACGAGTAGTACTACAACCTCCCAACAACCAAAGCCTGCTCAAAAGCCACCCACCAGACCAAAAAGGAAAGCTGCACTGAAGCAGATTCCTCGGGATGAACCGTCAGCTTCATCATCCGAAACAGAAACCGACTCTGAATTTGGCACCGAATCTGATGACGAAGCAGACTATGTAAGAAGGTCAAGGGCTCCAGATGACCAAGAAGAAAAACTTGATGACGAAGAAGAATTTCCAGGGCTTGCACTGACTAAACAATTGTGCAAGGAAACTGCTGAGAAAGAACAAAGAAAAGGCACGGGAATTGCCATCTATGAACCAAGTGATGCTGCACATGATGAAGAAGAAGAAGATGAACCAACTGCAGAGCCACTGGTTGACAAGCGGAAACTCAAAAGTATCATCGTCGACACCAGGGCTGAAAAGAAGCAGGAGGAGAAAGACCTCAGGGAAGCTACGCTTCTAAGTCTTCAACATCCACAACCTCATCAGACACCATTCAATCTTCAAGGACTCGAGGTTGGCTCAAGCAGCACTGTAGCTCCACAAACCAAAACCGTACAACATGACACAATAATGACGGAAGCTACACTGGAAAATGTTGAAAAAGAACAAACTGAGCTCATCACTCCAGAATTCGTTGCTCAAGTTCAGATTGAAGACGAACTTAAGAAGAAGGAGGAAATACAGTGGAAAGCTAAAGAAGAGACGGATAGATTGCTTCGTGGACTCGATCAAGAAGAAGAACACTTCGACACTGATGAACTCATCAACAGTCCTCCGCACTCATCTTCAAAGAATCCCCCGACTCCAAAAGAAACACCTCCAAGGGATCCCTCACCTCCTCCATCAGAACCCGAGCAAAAGTCATCTTCATCTTCATCATCACATCACTCACCACCACCACCAGCAAAGAAAACACCCAAAGACAAATCAGACAAGAAGAAGAAGGGAGGCAAAGCAGCTTTGACAGCATCAAAGCGGATCAAGAAAGCTCTTGATTTAGCAAAGAAGAAAAAGAAGGAGACGCAACAGCCAACTAGAGATCTTCATGACCAAGTACAACTGCTCTCACAACAGGTCAAAACTTTGACTTCACAAGTCAAAGATCTTTAGGATGCGAGTGAACTTGTCACCAAAGCTCTACATGCCGACATGGACGGGATGATCAAAGAGTACACTACTGAATATCTCAACGACAATCTCGCTGCTATAGCTGAATCGGCTGTGTATGCGCTTATTGAGCCGATTCAATCTAAGTTGAATACCAGGATCAAGCACAACATTGAAATAATGCTTGAGTCAACTCCATTTTACCTTCGCACTAACGGGGATCCTCCACCACTGGAAGATCTATCTACTGAACAACTACAAACACTGTTAGCTGTCAAGCTCAGAAACAAGGAGGAAAAGACACCTGAAGAATCAACGATGTTCGAGGCACTTCAAGCCATTGCCTCAAAAGAATCTTGCAAGGAAGATGCCGGTAAACACAAACGACAAATAAAAGATGATGATCCTGACTCAGATCCGAAAATCAAGAAGTCAAAGAAGTCAGAAGCACCATCTTCATCAAAGCAGCCCCACAAGACTTCTAAGGCTCCTCCTTCTATACAAAGAGCTCCTGCATCCGGCACCGGACCAACACAATCAGAGGCACCATTCACACTTCAACCGTTTGATACTCTGGAAGAACCTGAAACAGCACTACCCGAATCAGAAATTCCTGAATTTCAAACCGGTCGATCGTCTCCAAAAGAGAAGAAGAAGTCATCAAAGTCAAAGAAACAGAAGAAAAAGACTCCTCAATTCTCTTGGCTAAATGTGGACGAAGCTCGTGACTCTGATTGGCTTACAACAATGATCAAAGCACAACCACCGCTTGAGACCGACGAACCATTACCGGGTAATACTTTGCAGATGACTCAGAGTATTATGTCAGGTTTACAAGTTGAAAGGTTGTCGAAGACTGAACTGAAGCGGATCAATCGTGAAGCAATGGACTTTCTCAAGAAGAGATCAGGGAACAAGGTGGAACTCGACTACCACATGGAGAACATAGCCTGTGCTTTATCTGGCTCGTTCGACTGGCTTAACCCTGAATCGAATGTCGATACTGAAACGAAGAAACCTTACTTCACAGACTGGACAAAACCACTACCTCTACTTGGGTTTCCTGAAAAACCTAAGATCCCCTACAGACGCTTCTTCAACAATGACTACCAATACCTTCAGCATGCACACGAGACCTCCAAAGAACGATATGCATCCTCACTCACACTTTCAATTCCAGCCGCCCGATATGAATTACCAGACATTGAAGAGCACGCACCAATCTACTGCAAAACAGTTGTCCAATACAACAGGGACGCTCTTCTAGGTATTCAACACTGGCCGGAAAAACGAAAGCTTGGCTACACTCACCGACTACATCTCAAGTCCAGTGAGAATGTGAAGCAACTGCTTCGTATCGTTGCCATACTGGAGATCGTGGAAGAGAAGAAATTCAACTACGCCTTCATGAAAGAAATAATCGTCAAGAGAACAGACGAGAAGAAGTACAAGTTTTGTGAAGCAGACTTCCCAGATTTGAACCTGAACGACATTGAAGATATGTATCTACTTAAAGTTCAAGGAAAGCTGCTCAACTTTGAACAAGACACACAGTACAACTTCATCGCATCTCTCCTACTTCACATCAGACGATTAATTGTTCAAGAAAGGGTGGAAGATCTTCAGCTGGGAGTGGAAAGTTATCAGAACACCATCAACCTTACTGCACCACAACTCTTGATTCCTAAAATCACCGGGATGTCACAATACTCTCTCGTACAACAACCGGCATTTGGAGTCATCTATCTCAACAGCAAGAATTTGCTTTGTTTCATGAGGTTCGATGAGATCCCGAAGTTTTGTGATGTCACACTTCAACGAGTTCGTAATGGGCTAGCAGAAAGGTTGGAGGATGAAAAGAAGAGGCTGAAAGAGGGTAAAGCAACGAGGTGGAAAGCTAATGGACGGAGAATGATTAGAAAATTTGTCCATACGATTGAAGAAAGGCTATATCGACGACAACAGATCAGAAGGTTGGAAAGCTATATCGGTGTTCGACCATCATTTCCGGTCTTGACATTTCGCCGACCTGATCCAAAGTTCACAGTCTTCGATGCTTAGATCAGCTCCCATACTTCTGGTACAAAAATTTCAATATGTTTATAATATTGTTTGATTTGTAATTATTAAGGCTTGTGCACATATAACAGTGTACAACCCGCACTTTGTAATGAAAGGACCCTGTGGTACGCATCAGTGCCACAATCCTAATATAAGGAGCGAAAGCTTCTTACTTTTGAGTAGATTTAATCAAACCTTTCAGTATTTTTCAAATCTGCTCAAAAGACAAGTATTACACCTCAATAAGTAATCACTTGTTGAGGGGGAGTACTTGAATCAAAACATCGTTCTTAAATCTTCAAATCTTGTTGATCTCTCCCCATAAGACTCAAAAAGGCATATTTTAATCAAAACCGTTTACAAAAACAACATTTGATATGCTATTTTTGAGGGGGAGAAAAAGAAAGTGATTAAAATATGATGTCAAAAAGTCTTATCTCGTACGAGCTCGACTCAGAATTGACCCACGAATTGACGAAACAACAAATGTCTGAATTCGAAAGGATTTATCCGATTAGAAAGTACCGTTTCGAGAAACTCTTTCTAGTTGTTTACTTTGACGGGTCTAACTTCCTTTTAGGAATGTTAACAACATCAAGTTAGTTATTAGGGCTAGTTATCACCTAAAAGCTGATAATGCATCCCTTTAACTAAGCAACGTAAACGTGTCCCTCGGGTACATGACTATTAAGAGTGGATCAATTCAAAAAGTGCCAACTCTTTCCACATATGCAAATTTCTGAAAATAATCATGAGCATATGTTGAGGGGGAGTATTTCATATAAAATCCAAAACCTCAAAGTGTTAACAAAAAGTTTTACACTCTTACACACTTTGAGAGATTTTCAATGATTTGGTTTAAAGGCATCAATAGGATAGTTATGGAGTTACAAGGTGACTAAGGATAGGAAAAACCGTCCTATGATCCGCCTAAACCGGAGGGATCTACCCAAGGACATCACCAATAGTTAGAAATTAGAAGTCCTTAGGTATGATATAACAAAAGGAGAAAAGAATGAAAGGAGAAAGAAGGGGTTGAAGAATTAAAAAGAAAATGAATGAAAAGGGTGAAAAGAAATAGCCCTCCATTTTATCAACCATAGGTCAGACACCGGGTTCAATTCATATGCTACTGGTCGTTGCTAAGGCGACACCGGTATTGAAGATAAAAGACGTCATGGACCCAGTGACGCAATGCACCTAAACCTTCTTAGCCACTCAGGCATCTCTCAAAAGATGTTTGTTTCATTCTCACGGGGAACCAGTGTAATCTATCGATCGTCTATTAGAGATGGTTGATATTGAAACAGGAGGCCCTCTGCTCCATGCCTCCGCATAGGAAACCAAATGTGCACTTATCGAGTCTAGAGCCACGAGATAACATAAAAGATCTCTTAGGAACACAAAAATCTTCTACACTAAGTGTCTTGCATCATTGGACACTAAGTGTAAATTATCGAGTCCTTCGCAGATCTTAGCAATCTGCCTTGAACGTTTATGAGGGATTTACTTAGGTATTTCTCGAATGATTGAACGGAAATCCTGCCAGGGTCAACATCAAACAGCCCTGACAGCAGGTCACTTCGGTGATTCCTTGTGGATTACGCTTAGTGTGTTCGATGGTTTCAAACGGTCTACAGTCGTGGGGTGATCTCCAGCGACTCACCTAATCGTGGGTGTGCGTATGCATGTCTGTGTAAGCCCTCTAGGGGGTATCCGATTAGGAACGGCCTTGGTAAGGATTAGAAGGAGTCTTCACACTATGCTGTTGACAAATTCTAACTCCAAACCTGTAAGTACCGGATGTTTTATTGCTAACTGTTTCATTTCAGGTACAACAACCATCCTGAACACCGGCTTCCACATGCTCATACTTACATCTCAGAAAGCTCTCATGAAAGATCGAAGCAACATGAATGCCAAAGGTAGATTCCATGCCAAAAGAATCTACAAAGTGATAAAGACAAACGATCTTAAGTGTAACACCGTCTAAAGAAGGATTCTACGTCAACATAAAGAATCTTCACTTATGAAAAGAGAGCTCCTTACTTATGAAAGTTTCAACCATCAAAGATGTATGAGCATGTCGGAATGATGCAGATCCACTGGAGTCAAAGAATGTGACGAATGGCAGATTACTACATCATATTGATCACTATCACATCAACGACAAAGAACAATGAACACCCATTCTATCTGGGGAGATTGTTAAGAACTAAGAACGATGAATCATTTCTACATAATCATTTTTGAAGACGTCCAAAGCTATGAATGCTACAACTAAAGTGCAAAGATAGAAGACGTCAAGCAACCTCAAATGACCATGACTAACATCACTTCTTCAACAAACGATCCTCAGGGGGAGATTGTTAGAACCTAAGTTTATCAAGGTTCCAGTCAAGTCTCGGTTATTTCATCATTTGTAATAGGTTGCGAGTTTATTTAATCTATCATGTAAACGTGTGAGTCCATCACATGTCCAATGGGCCTTAAAGCCCAACGTTTAGAATAAGGAAGGAGAAAGGGAGTGTTGCCCTAGCTCCTCTCCTATAAATAGGAATATCATGTAATCATATTCCTTGTTGGTTATTTCAATAACATAGTGAAACTCTTGCACTTTTATTCTTCTTATTTGATCTAATCAACCAAACTCTATTTCTCATCTCATTTCTACCAAATCTATACTTGTGTTTACAATATGGTGACCTAACATATGCTACAACGGTTTTGCTTATAGTGAGTTCATAATCACGGCCAAACTCCAGCTTACAAATCCTATGTGGTTCATAGCAAATACATTAACGCAGAAACTTGCTTAGTTTGTTTTTTGCAAATCTTGGCATAATACCTAAAACAATAGCCAAATAAGAGGAAGTGTAATGAACATCTTACTAATACTTGCATTGCAAATATGGGGTTTGGATAATCATTGAGGACTTGAAAGCCTACTCACGGGTTTGCTTGAGTGGGAGTCTGATTTATACATTCGAAGATCGTGGGGTACCCCTACCGAGGTATTTTCTGCCATATGTGGTAAAGTTTTCTGTTTTGGCCATCAGACTTGGTTTCACTCATGCCAAGTGTGACCTTGCAGTCCCGAAAGAGCAACCCCACTGTGAAATAACAACTGTAACGTGTCTCTCAAAGGAAGGTGAACATAAGTACTTGATCCGCATGTTTATGCCATTCCATGTTTCGGACAAGTTTATCATAAACGACCCAGCTTATTCAATGCAAGGCCATTTTCAACAATCTTTAAATGATAAAGATTGCAGCCCATCTCAGGGAACTGGACACGATAAAGGGAAAACAACGATGGACGATATTGGTTTTTATTGATTGACGATGCCACCTTTTTTGTATAATTGATAATTTGCGTAATCATTCTTATTTTTTTCACCTGCACCATGCACGCCGGCGTGTTTATAAGGCCTATTTGACGTTTGTTGCAGCTTTGGTTGACCCAATTTATCAAGGTTTTGACAATCAGACGGACCTGCTCTTCTATAAGCAATATTAGGAGTGCGGGTGGCGTAGCTTTTGCTGGTAGTCATACAGTTTATCGTGATCTAATTCAAGGTACTTTTGTACTATACTTGTAAATTTCATTCGATTCATTTCCTTTACTGTGATTACATTATTCATTTTAGTGCGGATCTTTTTAAATTTTTACTGATTGTGTTAATTTGTTCTTTTATTGTCAAAGTACCGATGTTTAATATTGTTTTTGTTAATTCATTGAAGATTAGTCTTTTATGTACCTAAATTTATAATGCAGGATACAACAAATCCATTAGCAATTATACTTAGCCCACAAAGCTTATCTCAACAGTCCTTTTGTCTCTTAATTATGACTTTAAAATACATTTGTGCGTGGTGGTTCATGCATGGTAGTTGGTTTTTTTTCCATTATTGTCGCATCACCAAAAGTCCTCCTCTACTCGCGTTCAATGTAAAGTCTTACATAAAGCATAACGCGAGTCTATCCATTCATAAAAAAGTGGGCTGAAATTGCAACCTTTAGGTTTCTCCTTTTTCTGTAATTCTGAAATCTGTTTTATTGCTTTGTTTCAGGTAAGAGTTTGTTGATTTCATTGTCATCACAGTGGCTCACCGCAACCAACTGTGATGGATTATACATTTCTGATCAAGCATGGCTAAGTTGTAAGGAGAGACGCGCAAGGAGGGTACTCCTGTCACGAGATAAACAGATAAAGGAAGGAAGAAGAGAGATAAGGTGATGAAGTGTGTGTAGCTGCTTTTGAGGATCCTCTTTGACTCGGTTTGGACTCTGTGTTTGTACCTGTGTTGTTTTATGGTGACTGCAGATCACTGTGGTGGCTGGATTCAATGGTGAATGACTTCTGTTTAATGTTTATAATGTAGGTATTTCTATACAATGACTATCTGTCATGTGGAAGACTTGGAATCGGTAAGCCAGTGGGTCCAGGTTACTTCAAATTAATATCTAGAGTAGTGTTTATGTTGTTGACTTTTGAATATTTTTTTTAGTGAAAATCAACTCCGAGACAGAGTCTATTGCATACTCACTTTTCGGCAAGCTTCAAAGTTTCTAATAATAAGTTTTGAGCAATATTTACAGTGATTAAGCCCATAGGGGTAGAGGCAATATCAGATGTCTATTGCATACTCACCGAAGACATATTTCTCACCGGTGTATGAAGTAGGTTGTTCAACGAGAAGATTAACCGGTTATAGATTATCAGTTGTTATGATTATCCGATGTTTTATCATCCTGTTTTTGTTTGCGCTGATTAAAAACCATCAATCAATTTGTAAGATCGATTCCTCATTTGAATATAATAAATCTTTGAAAATAACGACTGATATTTAGGCTTTGGATTTGTGGTTTTGTATTTGTTACTTATATGGATTTTGTTATTACTTTCAGAAGGAGATTAATTGGAGGAAACCAGAAAAGGAGCAATGGTGTAGGTGGCAGAAGAAGCGTCCTGATGCTGAAACGGTTAGTAAAACATTGGATGTTGATACGTACCCTAAGTGGTCAAACGGTTTGAAATTCGCCTATAACTTAAATAGTAATAGTTTTTTTTTTTTTTTTTTTTTTTTTTAAATTTGCATATTCAGTATGCTGTTTAACTTAGATTTCTACAGGATTTTTTTTTCATTATTGCGTATATAATATATTTGAAGATGCCTTGAATTTTATGAAACAGGTGTTTCTCAAAGCCATGACTGAAACTTGTCAAATTAAGTTTTTTGGTGAACAACCAACTTTGACCGAAACTGCACTTTACAGAGCTAGGAAGCATCTATATAAAGAAGAAATGTATAAACGACCTGAATTCTTCTTAAGTTACTCCAACATTTGGCTTTGTAATGTTTAATAGTGTAAAGTAGAAAATATTTAAAGTGGTTGGCGTATTATGTAGGCTGCAGGCAAAACATGAAAGATTGGAAAGAGAGGGTCCGATAGCTTACTATTCAGAATGGGTTAAAGCATGGAAAAAAGACACATCACGTCAAGCTATTCAAAAACATTATGAGGAGACTAGCGAAGATGAAAACACTCAACTTATAGAAATGTTTTTGTGTCAAATTGCTCGGGAATATCGTGTAATGATGGGAACTGATCATCGTATTTCTCCTTCCACTATTGTGCGTAGTGTCAATTTTAAGATGTGTACAAAGTCCCTTAAATATGGGTTTTCCGTGTTTTAAAAAATTTATTTTGGAAACTTAACTATGTTAATGGACAGGGAAAAAACTCCATTAATTCGATAAAAAGAAGTACGTGTTCTGCAGGTATACTACTGTAAGTTTGTCATATTTTGCTTTAGTTGTTCCTCATAAGTACGAAGTATATTTTTAAATTTCGCAGCAAACATCACTCATACTTTTCGACTCCAACCAATCCATGATTATATAGGAGGAATTCGTATGGTTGGTCAATCGAGCTCAGGAGATTTCAAGAGTTGTGCTCCATATTGCATCACATAAATAACAAATAAATATAATGAAGAGCAGTAGAGCATGCATTTTGAATCGCTTTTATTTGCATTTGTGAGTCATTATGTTTTCCCATTTCATTGTCATTTATGTAATTTACCCCTGCCTTGGCACTGCATTGCTTGCCTACTTACAAATTTGAAACAAAATATTTTTATGTTTCTATCTATCTGTTCTCGGCATTCAGATGAAGAAGTGACATTTCCTATGACTAATCAAGGATCCGGTGATCGTACATACTTCATATTGAGCAAAAAAGCATTTAGTAAGATGGCTTAGTCTACATTTTCAGAATCGTCTCAACTATAGGTCCTCTCAGAACTGGCCAGGAAGGATATGAGACAAAAACTCGATACTGTGCATTAAAGAAATTATGATATGGGTGGTGTAGTGGACGGTTCAATCGATATTATGACCGGGAATCAGAAGTATAACAAGTGAGTATATCATCTTTTTATCTTTACTATTTCATGCTCACTTAACGTATACTCTTGACTAATTGTTGCTCCCATTATTCAGATTGGTGAAGCTGCTGGATGATATCATGGATGGTAGTCCTCCATCATTGCTTAAAATTTAGCAGAACATCATATGCAGCATGACCATCTATCCTACAAAATGTGCAAATATTTAATTAAAGAGTTAGTATCAACCGTAGAAAAATTCGTTAATATTACAAATTTAAATCAAAGTGTATGTTTAAGAAAGCTTTGATGTTCAGGATTTATACAGGAGTTGACATAAAACATGATGGTCAAGTGTCGAAGACTAAGTTAAAAACTTTATTAGTAGGAATGCAACTACAATCAGACGGAGAAAAAAGCGATAGCATCAGATTGATAAGCTTATAAGATGATAAATTAAGCTTAAATGCTTTTTCAATTTTAAATAAGCTCACTAGTCCAGAAAATAAGCTAATCCAAACACCCCCTTAGGCATTGAGCAATGATCAGATAATACTTTTTTTTAAAAAGCAGACAATGTTTCGACACGAAGCTTTTGCTGTACTCACTCAGGTATACCCATTTCACCTTTTTACTGTTATATATGACCTTTATATATAGGCTTATGATTGTTGATCGTTAAGTATGTTACAAGAAAATGTTTGGTTGTGATAACTAAGGTTGTGTGTGTGTTAGCTTAGGCTTAAGAGATTACGTAAATTTAGAAAAGCTTGAGGCTTATTATCTTATTAGCTTGTGGCTTTTTAGATTATGAGAATTGCATTGTTCCATTACTAGAAAATATTGAACATTATAAATCGAGATGTTGCAACAGGTGGCCAAACAGTCAAACAAGTCAAGATGGGTCCACAAGAAGGAAAAAATAGGGACACGGTTCCAATGAGAGGCGGGCGTCTCAAGAATGGCGGTGGCATTGGTACCCAACATAAATGAGTAACTTTGACCCGAGGAAAATAACGCATGGATCAAATTCCTCAAAAAATCAGGTATAACTCTTGATTATTGAGATATAGGCGGGCTTTGCCACTATGTTGTTACAAACAACTGTGTAAATTTTTATTGTTCGTAGATTCATGATTTAGAGGTACACTCTCTCAGATTACATAAAGCTGCTAATTTTCCTATTTTTAAAAAGATTGAGCTCAATCTCATTTCTTATTGAATTGTGTTGTTAACTCTTTTTCCTAACAGGTGGGAAGGACACAGTTAAAAGTCGGAACCAACATTAGAATAGGTTATGGATTATTGACATGATAAATCGTGCTCCTCATCATCGCCTTGGATTTGTGGCGAAAGTTGATACCCCAAAAAACCACCTACATAATTTGAAGATTATTCAGTGTGACAAATACAAAAACTACACAAACAACATACTAACAAACATCATTTACAAACAAGTTTTATTTCGTATTTCAATTAGCACCATAGACTTATATTGCAGCCTTGCTGTTCCATAGTACAAGTTTCTAAATTTGTATAACTTTAATATGCCGATTCAATATTTGTATGTCTCTTTGTATAACTTCATGTTCAAGATAATGAAATCGGTAGCAACGTGTTTTACTGATTGAAAGTGAGTCTTTGAAAACACTGTAGCAGTCATTTGTATATATATATACATATAGATATATATATATATATATATACATATATATATATATATAGATATACATACATATATATATACATATATATATATATATATATATATATATATATATATATATATATATATATATATATATATATATATATATATATATATATATATATATATATATATATATATATATATATATATATATATATATATATATATATATATATAGATATATATAGTATATATATATATATAT